>CM076584.1:1626632490-1626839247 GCA_034641835.2 Pinus albicaulis
CAAATCTGGAACTCAGCAATGAATAAGATGTATAAGGGTCCTGTTATGATGAATAAGCTTAAAATATACAAAATAAATGCATATAAATCATTTTTATTTATAGCAGCAACATTTATTTCGTTTCATGATCCAGAAAGTGGGGAAAAGGCGGATTTTATGCCCTAAAAAGGTTGTTTTCAGAAATGAGCATAAAAATAAGTAGGGAAAATGGCTAGATATGATATATTAGGTCAATAGGGACCTATTCTCCGAAATTCAGCTCAAACTAATGCTTCTAGCTATGTTATACATCTCCTCCTTTCCCGACTAGGCTAGAAAACATTGATTTCCCATGACTTTGCTAAACAGAAATTTTTGAATACTGTGAGAGTGTAATTTTCATGAGGGTTTCTATATAAAATGATGGAATAATTATTATCATAAGTTTATATTACTAATACAACAAAGAAATGGAGGTTTAATCACTTATATAGTAAAAACAAGACACCCGACAAGGTTTCCGGCAAAATGCATGTACAAAGGAGCACTGCAGAAAATAATGCAGTTCACTACAAAAATATATTAAAAATAACTAAATATGACATATAAATGCTTAATAATATAGATAATGGCCTTAGGCCTTCTTATTGGAGCTCTCGTAGGGAAATAAACACCTCCTCCTCAAAGATAAGCATACAATAAAAGGATGCAGCTCTACTGCTACTGCTCCTACATAAAAGACGTAGTTTACTGAAGGAGACTATTCTATAGATTATTGTAGATGAATGTACTCAAGAAAAATACAGAAATGAAGCTCTAATCACTCCCCTTTGATCCCTTAAGCAAGTTGATCTAAAGAGAGGATGGAATTCCTGCACAGGAATTCCTTGCACTAAGCAGTGTAGCAACTCCGGCTAAACAGATGAAGAATGCAAGTTGTATCAAGGCAAAAATAGCTGAATACATGAATGATTCTCCTTTTATCTTTGGTGAGCCTCCTCACCCCAAACCCCACACAATGTTGAGGTGACTTCTTCATGAAGCTTCATCTTCCAAAACTACGTTACCCTAGCTTGCTTCCCTCCTTTTGTGGCTGCATTGTTGACTTGGTCAACTAATCCACCTCTAATGCCTCTTTCACACTAGAGATATTCAATCTAGTTTACATATGTGTGCCTTAGGCTGATCCTTGTTCACAATGAACCGGTTTACTTAGGTGATCTCTTCCTCCTCAAGAATGCATGTTTACTTAGTCAAACTTGACTATTTCCTCATCTATTTTTCCCCTGTTCACACTTTTAAGTGTAAAATTCAGCTCCTGAATTGATCCCCTTCCTTATTAAGGTGGAAATTATTCATATTTTATTATTCTTGGGCCTCCTTACCCATTTATTCCTCTTCTAAGTGAAAGTAGCAAAATCTAAAGTTCCAAATTTCTATGTGCAAATTTGGGAACATTACACCGAGGTTGAAATCAGAATCTGAAAGATGATGGAGAAATATATCCTTGTTTACTACATCATAGAACCATCAAGTACTGCAAAATACAACTCCTAGCTCTCCAAAAATCAATTCTCCCACAACTACTACAAAAGCACAACGAGCTTTTGAAAAACATGGCAGAAAGGTGTTTTTTAGGTGGTTTTCTAGCCTTTTCACCCACCAAAATCTGTTAACAAGGCTGCAAGTGATGTAGAGGTCATGATAATCAAAAAATGTAAAAATTTTGACATTTGGATGCCCCCAACAAAGGCGCAGCATGAGGCTCACTGTGTTTTTGGACCCATGATTGCAAAAATTGTTAAAAAGTAAAAAATTTTCAAAATTTGCCAAAATTTCTCCAAATTTGCTCAAAATTCTTCCATATTTGCTCCATGAAGACTTTTGATGGTAATTTATGCTATGAGGGAGAAATCAGCAAGTAAATCCAACTTACCCTTCTATTTTTCCTTCATTAGGGTTTCTTTGAGCTTTTCCTTGAATTGCTTGATTCTTACCTTGGAGACCTGATTTCTTATGTAGTAATGCATGGCCATATGCCTCTGTATTTTTTTTTCTTATTTTCCCTCTTCAGGAGTTTCTCCAAGTTACCATTGACTCTATCAAGATAATATTCTCTGTCTTTGTCAAATTCTGCCAATATGAGGTGATTGACTTGTCCTTAGTGGAGTTGCTTCTCTGTGTTGTTCAAGTTCCCTTCTGAGGCCTCTAGTCCTTGGCCTCTTCCTTCTTACCTAATCTTCCTGGTCATCTAACTCATCTATGTCAACTACTGTTTGTCCCTTTACACATTTTTTTTCAAATTTACTCGAGGCCTATTAAAGAGTAGTTGATTTTCCTTTAATTGCATATTTTCTTGTTCTAGTGATGAAATCAAGATGTTTTCCTTTGACAAGATATCCTTTAGTTCTCTAATATTAGCATCTTTATCCATGATGAATTTATTTTTTGTTCTCTACTCTTCATCTATCTCCAATTCTTCCATGTAAGTGTCAAGATGGAATGGCTCCTCATCTTGTAAAGGTGCCTCATGATGTGATGATGATCCCTGTTCAATTGATGTAGGCTTGGCCCTTTCAAAAATTTCTAGAGAAAACAGAAGCCTCCTTCTTATTTTATATGTTTGATTCACCTCAACCCTAGGTTTCCTCTTCATTGAAATTTTTCTAGATGAGCCAATCTCCCTTTGCTTGGATGGTGTTGATGGTGTACTTTGGCTAGTAGGTTGACTAGTAGGGGGAAAAAAGATTGTGGACTAAATGAATGTCTCCCAAGAGATTCCCATCTGTGTGAGATGGTGTAAGACAATGATTTCGATGAGGGCATGGTGGAAAAGACTAGCTGGGGGATCACTCCCTTTATGTTCCACTTTCTCTACCATTTTAGCCAAGCTTTTATAGAGGTAGTACGGCAGGTTGAGAGTTTTTACCCCTCTAAAATGCATTAGTAATCTAACATGACATTTGTACAACATTGAAAATCTCCCCACACATGTAAAATACCTCATTATGGCCTTCATCAATGGAGAAAACTTATCAAGGAGCTGTCCAAAAGGAAAAATCTTCTTGATGTCGTCTTTGTAGTGACTTTTAATGAAGGATTTGTAATTCTGAACATTCAAATCTGAGCTCTTGAACCACCTTTCCCCATTTTTTGGTATCCATATATTTGTAGCTATGGCCTCAGTTGAAACTGTGAAGCTCACTCCTACAATTGTGACCTTATCTCTCTTAAGGTTTGTGGCAAAAAAACTTGTTAACTTGGCATGATATCTCACTTGCTAGATTTTCTCACAAAAGCCTAAACATCCTACATTCTGGAAACATTGTTTGGCCAATGATGATGAAATAAAATCATGAGTGTTGAGTGGCTCAAACCTTGAGATTTAACCCCATTTTTTATATGGTTTCTTTTCTCCCTCCCTGTTTACAATATTCAAATCAAAACCGTAGGTGAAAAACAAGGGAAGTAAGTGAGGGGAGGGGATGAAGGGATTATGCAGGAGATATGAGGGTAGGAAAATTTAGGGAGGTAGATAGGGGTATTAGGGAGCTTAGGAAGGTAGAGGATGGAAAAAAGGGTGAAGGGATTGGTGTATGGAATTTAAACATAGTCCTAACCCTAAAAGTACCAAAAATGCAGTGCAGGAGCTAGGGTTAGGTAAATGAGGGATCAGGGATAGGGAAAGATTTGGGGAGGTGTGTAGGGTGTGGGTAAGTGTGGATTAAGTGCTTTTTCTTGTAGTTCAAAAAAATGGAGCTCACCCACCAAAAACACAGTGTGGGGACTGTGGGACGATTTCACCAACGAAACACTAAAATAGATGTTGATAAGAGGTAGCAGGAACTTCAACTTACTTTTCAACAACTGATGAAAACATAAATTACCCTTAAAAACCTTTGAATATGATTTTTTTGCTTGTATGAGTGTAAACACAACGAAGGGCCAAAAACGCAGTGTGGTTGCCTGAAAACGCAGCGTGGTTGCCTGGAGAGGGTGCCAATCACCTTTTGAGAGTGTCCTTCGATGCATGCTGTGTTGAGATGGTATTTTCTGGTGAGTGAGTGCTCAATGCCAATGAAATGAGTGAAATAAATGGCTTGTATGGTCATTTATAGCTTGTGAAAATCAAATTCTCTTCATAATGGTGTGCTGTCCCACCATGTCTTTTTCGTCTTTGACTTGAAAAATTTGCATCTTTGGAACATTAGAAACATATTACATCATATTGAAATAAAATTACACTTGAAACAAAAATTTATTGAGTAATTTCCCTATTACTACTCCTTCATTTTTGGATTTATTAATGAAATGACAAATTTTAATGGATTAGACCCTAATGACCTAATGGTGACACTTGATGAAATGAGCTGAATGAAGACCATGGTGGTATGAGTGAGATGATAATAAAGAATTTTCAGTGATGAATCATCCAAATGAAAGATTTCCATGACCAACACATCAAATTTTTTGAAAGGAGTTGTGATAGTCCTAGACACACTAGCGAGTGAGCAATTTTTTATTTGAAGACCTACTGAAACCATAAAAATTTGACTTGAGACCCTAACAAAAACCTTGTAAGAGCACTATTGATCACTGGTGACAGGAAGAACTGACTAACACTAACATGTACCAGGGATTAGTGAGCTCAAAAAGGTGATCTTGAGAAATTTTCATCCGAAACCATACTCAGGTCATCTAGGCTACCAAAAAACACTGATTGTAGTGAAGAGATTATACTATTAGACAAATATAAAGAGGGTTTTGGCAGAGTTTGTAGCTAGATGATTGGATTGTCAGATGGTTAAGGTAGAGTGTAAGAATCCAGGTGGACTTCTGCAACCAATTGAGATTCCAAAATGGCACAGGTTTTCCTAAGACAGTTAGACAACATGATTCCATTATGGTTGTTGTGAGAAGATTGACAAAGGTTGCACATTTCATGTGAAGACTATATACTCAGCTAGTGATGTAGCACATGTGTTTATTAGAGAGATAGTTTGATTGCATGGTGTTTCGAGTAATATTTTGTCCGAAAAGGATGAAAAGTTCACTTCCAAGTTTTGGAAGGATTTTTTTTGCAGGTTTGGGCACTGATTTTTCCTTCAACACAACTTATAATCCTTAGAGAGATGGAAAAACTGAGAGGGTCAATAAGATGCTAGCGGATATATCGAGGATGTATATAATGCATCTGCAGCACAAGTGGGAGTAATATATTCTACTGGTAGAGTTCGCCTACAACAATAGGTATAGGGATTCATTGAGGATGATTCCATTTTAGGCTATGTATGGGAAAATTTGCAACACTCCTATTATTTGGAGTGATCTCGTTAACAGGGTACTGATTGGACCAAAGATGTTGGCGAACATGGAATGAGAAATTCAGGTGATCAAGAATAACTTGAAGGCAACACAAGATAGGTAGAAGAATTATCCAGATAGGAACATGTTGCTCGAGGATTTTCAGGTTTGGGATTAGGTGTACTTGCATATCAAGCCTAGGAAGAGCTCCTTTTGGATTGGATCATGTGCCATGTTGGCACCATGGTCTGTGGACACCTTGGGATCATTTAGAGGATCAAACCAATGGCCTATCAACTTTCACTTCCTTCCACAATGCATGTCCATGATGCTTTTCATATATCATTGCTTAAAAAGTATGTTAAAGATGTTAAACATGTGATTTACTGGTTTGTATTGTAGGTGGAACCAGACGGATAATTCCTACTAGAGCCTTAGTGTGTATTACAGAAAAAGGTGTTCATGCTCTGAAATCGAGAAATAGAGCAAGTTAAAGTTCAATGGAAGCACTTTGGGCCCGATGAAGCTACATGGGAGATGTCGGATCATATGTGGGCTATGTATCCTTCTTTGTGTGTTGATTGAGGAAAATAATTTTTGGTGTGATGTTAGTATTTTCTTAGCATATGTATTGATGATGTTTTGGTATATGTTTTAATGTGATGTTTGGGTATATGTACATATGTATATGGATATAAATAATTTCATGAGCTATGTTATAAATCTCCAATAAGCCATATGGTGTCATGTAATTATAGTTGTCATGTTGTTATGATGTCATGTGGTTAGATTTTCAACATCGTGATCATTGTAAATCCTGCATCGAGCTACATTATAAAGCTCCATGGGTAGTATGGTTTATTTTCAATGGTTTTTTTTAGGTATATGTGTGGTTGAACACCGAGGATAGTGTCCCCCAAGGGGAAGGGTTCTGTAACATCCCTGGTGAAAATTTAATATAATAAAAGTAAAAAATAATAACCATGGTTGATGGGACACTTATTCCAAGTTGAATGTTGGGAAAAACATCCTAGTTTGTGTTCATTTGGTTTATTATGGCTAAGGAAATTGGCAAAGGCAAAGGCTTTGGAAAGGGAAAATGGAATTATTTGGCATTTATTTATGTAAATAATGGAAATTAGGAGAAAAGGGAGATGAAATGTCACAGGTTGCATGTGAGGAGTAAATTGAAGGAAAATAATGGAAAATGAAGAAAATAGAGGCTTTTTATAAAAAAAGGCTTCTAAGGATCAATTGGTATCTTTTGTCAGTTCAATTCTGGAGCTCTCTCATTATTCTCTATCTCTCACTCTCACTCTTTGAAAAGAGTTTTTGGAGCACTTTGGAATTTGAGCAAGAAAGGCAAGAAAACAGGAAAAAAGAGGAAGAAAGAAAGGAGAAGTAGGAATCAATCAACTAAAGCAAGGTTCTTGGCATGTAAATATTTGCATGTGTATTTCCCTTGCTAGATTTGGCATGCATGGTATTGCATGTCGTTATTTGATTTTTTGGTAGGGGTTTTTTCCAAGTGTTATAGTGTTTTCAGCCTAGCCTTGCCATTTCTGGATAGTAATGGTGTTGTGGAGTTCTCATGTTTTGACTTAGCTTGATTACTAGATGGATTTGAAACTGAGTGAGGTGGACCTCTGAATATTATTATTATTATAAAACGGAACTGTTTTATGTGTTGCCTTGGTTTAGGGCCTAGTGATCCCTGATTTGGATAGTGGGTTACGCTAAAGCTTGAGAAGCATTGCCTCGGTTTAGGGCCTAATGATCTGGGATTGGATTGCGGTAAATCCTAAGATGTGGTTTCCCATGATTAGGCCTAAGAGTTCATGTCGGTGAATGGTGGGATATACAGTAAACCCTAGAGGGTGGTGTCTCGGTTTAGGGCATAGCGACCCTTGATTCAGAATGTGGGTTGCAGTAAATCCTAAGCGACTAGGAGATAGGAAAATTCCTCACGGTGTAGGTGGAGAGAATCTGGTGAAATCCATGCTTGTGTTGGCCTAGTGATTGGGTGTAGATCACGGTAAAGCCAATTATGCCATGTTTATTTTGTTGGCCTAGTGTTCCAGGTTCGATCATGGTAAAGCCTGGTTTCTTTTGATGAGTGTGAGGTAGTGATGTGAACTTATGTAGGAACACAATAAAATACATAACTAAACATACATACAGAGATGCAATAATAATAACACTTCATTTCATTAATATATTATACTGAAAATGCTTACACATAGAATGGAAAATAAACTAGTTCGGGCGATGGAAGCTTATATTTGAGAAGATATGTAGTGGCTACATGACTTTGAAATGAATTATGGTGAGGTTCAAAGGCCTTTTTATTATTGTACAACATGGTAAAACCCTAAAAAACCAAAACCCTAGCTCAATGAGTTGGAACGCCAAGAGTTTGTGGGCCCCATTGGGGTTAGTTGGGAAGCCAACTTCACGAGGTCGTAACTTGGTCATATCTTCTTCATTTTTCATGTATAATATATCATCATAAATATCTGTAAGAGTAGTACAAGATTTGCTGCAAGCCCCAATTTCTAGATATAGGCCTGCGACGGACCTAAAAAAAATTCCATTTAGGGGGTCAAAACTACTCTGAAAGTTCAAGACCTGAACAACTGCTAAAAAATAGTAAATTCTACTATAAAAAAGGAAAATGATGAAATGACTAGAGGTCTAGGTGGAATAGGTAGGTGGCCACCAATATCCACCTGGATCATTCCTACCCCCTTTGGAAGAAATGGTCCCCATTGCGTGAAGAGCCCCCATGAGGTGAGGAAATTTTTTTTGAACCTGGTCCCTAGCGAACCACTTTCCCTGGTGAAGGAGTTCGCCTACTTTGACAACTCGATATAGTTGGATAATTTTATGGTGGGTGTTTTTGATCTATGTTTCCATGATCTAGTCAGTTGTGGTTTGTTCCATGCAATCTGGTTTTAACTTTGTTGGTGAGAGTTGTTCTACACTGTTGGATATGTCTAGTAATGGTGGAAAGTAGGGCCGATAATGGTCCACATTGAACACTAGGTGTAGACCAAGGAATGGTTGAATATTGAGCTCAAAGGCATCATCCCCTTTAACTTTAGTGATGGTGTATGACACATATCTAAGTGGGTGAAGCTTGCAGTTGGGTCCAGCGAGGTGCTCCTTCTGCAAATGTAGCCAAACTTTTTTGCCCACCTTGAAGTTGTTTGGAACTTGATGTTGATCATGTCGATGCTTGCACTTAGAATTGGTCTATCTGATTTGTCATGGACCTGTTGGTAGAAGTAAATACTGCACTCAATGAATTTTTTTGCCTTGTCAGCTTCAAACTGGACATAAGCTGATTCTATCTGAGTATCTGCAAATGGCATGGCCACATCAATGGGACATAGTGGTTGGAATCCCAAACCCACCTAAAAGGGGTTGTGGCCAGTCGAGGTGTGGAGAGCCCAGTTGTAGCTACGCTGGAAATAGGGTATGATTTCATCCCATGTGTGTGTATGTTTAGAGTTTAACATGCATAGGATGTGTACCACCATCCTCTTGACGACCTCTATTTGGCCATCAGTTTGGGGGTGGAACACACTAGACCTAATGAGCTTGGTGTCCAACATCGACTAGAGACTAGACCAAAATGTACTAAGGAACCTATTGTCTTGATCTTATATAATGGACTGTGGGATCCAAAATGTGCCCACATTTGTTCAAAGAAGAGTTTAGTAGTGGCTTTTGCTATGATATTCTTCTTACAAGCTGCCATAATGGGCATCTTAGAGAATCTATTGATGACCACAAAAAGAAAATTGTTGCCATTCTTAGTAGAAGGAAGGCTTGACATGTATTCCATAGAGATTAATTCCCAAGTTCAAATAGGGGTAGGAAGTGGAGTATATAGGCCTTACCTTTTAATGGCTAGTTTGGATATGGCAGAAGAAGTGTTGGATATGATGTGCTTCCCGACATCCTATTAAAGGTTTGGAAAATAGAAATACTTCTAAAAAACTTCCACTCTTTTTTTGACCCTAAAATGTCCAATGACTCGACGTTAGTGTGCTTCCAAAATCATCTTGGCACGCTTGCTTGAAGGAACACAAAGGTGTCCCAGGTGGCATAAAAGTGCATCCTAGAGATGAAAATTTGGAGCTTTCTTACCTTCCAGGAGCGCCTGTTATGTGTTTCCAAATTTTGGATCGCTTTTGTAGAGGTGTAGCCAACCTGAAGTCTCGTGCCCACAAGAGTTGAGCACAGTGATTAGCACCACCATCGACAGTCTGCTGAGGAAGTCTGCAACATTATTGGTTTTTCCCTTTTGGTACATGATGTTCAAATGGAACTATTTTAGGTATGTGAACCATTTCTGATGGCAATCATTTTGCAACTTTCCTTGTCTTTGTATGAACTACAGGGGTTGGTGATCTGTGTGGATGAATATTTCCTTCCTGAAAATGTAATTCCTTCATTGTCGGAAAACTTGCATAATGGAATACATTTCTTTGACATAAGTTAGATACTTCCAGGCTGTGTCTGAAAGTTTCTCACTATGATAGGACACAAGATGCCCCTGTTGAGTAAGAACTTCCCCAATAACATAGTCAGAGGCATCTTTCTCAAACTCAAATAGTTGTAAGTATGGTAGTGTGAGGACTGGTGCAGAACATAGGTGATGCTTCAACTCTATGAACATATTCTGTTGAGATTCAGACCAAAATAATTTTGATTTTTCTCCCCCTTTGGTGACTTGACTCAAAGGCCAAGTGATATGAAAGAACCCCGATACGAACCTATGCTAGAAATAATTAAGTCCTAGAAATATGTGAAGCTCTATTATCTTGGTCTGGGCTGGTCAATCCCAAATGACCTAGATCTTGGTTGTGTCCACATGCACCCCATGCTTATCAATGATGTATCACAGTGTTTGGAGGACCTTTCGAATGTGGTGGAGGTGCTCTTCCCAGCTCTGGTTGAAGACCAGGATGTCATCCAAGTACACCACCAAAAATTAGTTGGTAAATGGTCACAATATGTCATCCATTAGCCTTATGAAGGTTACAAGGGCATTCATCAACCTGAAAGGCAGGACTATCCACTCAAAAAGGCCCTCCTTGGATTTGAAGGAAGTCTTCCACACATTAGAGGGTTTGATTGGTACCTGGTGATACCTAGACTTCAAGTCAATCTTGCTGAAATATTTGACCCCCTTGAGTTGGTCAATAATGTCATCAATCCGTGGGATTAGATGCCTATTTTGGATAGTGAACTTGTTCAATGTCTGATAATTGATAACGAGTCTCCATGTCCAATCCTTCTTCTACACCAACATGATTGGGCTCCCACTGGGCGAAGAACTCGACCAAATGTGACCTTCCTACAGTAGCTCCTAAATCTGCCTCTTGATTTTGTAAATCTATAGAATCGAGCACTAATATATCAGTCCATTAGGTAGCGCCATTCCTAGGGTCAGATCGATGGAGTGCTTGACCTAAAAATGCAGAGGTACCCCTACGGGTGAGGTGAATATGTCCTCGTACTCCTCCATGACCTTGTCCATCTATTTTTGTCATGTGGAGGAACCCTTTCTAGAGGTCGAGGCCATGGTATTCTTCACAGTGAGGGTGAATCATTATGAAAAAAAACTTCCCAATTTTGGAAATGAGCTTGCTACATTATTTTACAGTAATCAAAGAGATGGCGGTAGGCAATGCTACCTCTAGTATCTTATACAACTTATTTCCCAAAGTAAGAATAACAATGTGAGGCCTAGACTCATACACAACATGTAACTTCCACAAGTATGGATGGCCTAATAACACATCACAAACATCAATAGGAGAAATTTCACACAATACCTCATCCATGAAGGGCTTGAAGTTGTATGGAAGGCAACACTACTAGCTGATGCGGAGATCCCATCCTTGGTGAAGTTGCCTCAATGGTGTACGGTTGTGGGTGTGTTGTGCTAACTAGGTCCAACTGCTTCATAACCTCTATTGAAATAAGGTTCTTTTGGCTCCTACTCTCGACAATGAACTACATCAGGGAAGCCTTCACCCACATCTGGGAATGGAAGAGGCACTCCCCCTCCTCTAGATCTTCAAGATCCTCCTTCTGAATCTTAGTGGTGGAAATGGCGGCATTGGGATCTGCATCGATAATTTGCTTCCCTTTTTCATTCCCCTTGTTGAGTTCTGACTAAGAGTTAGAACATACATCTTATTCGTAAGCCTTTAGCTCAACCTCTAGTGACTGTTTGGCACGACACTTACTTATGTTGTGAGTGGAGCTCGTATGGAACTCACACCACTTTCCTGTGTCCCTCTTTGGCTTCATGGTGTTTTTCTTCACTTATGGCATTGGTGGGTTATCCTAGGCTACCCTGCCTTGGCTTTGTTATTTGTTCTTTGGTTTGGGGGCACATTTTCCTTGCTTCTGATTCATAGATCCAAAGTCTCGCTTCTTCTATTTGAATTTATTCTTAATCTTGGCAGCATACTGGTATGCTACACCAAGCGAGGAGATGTCAAGGAACTCAGTTTCCTCCTGAATGTATATTAGTAGACAACCACGATACTTCAACACCAAATTTTTCTTTGAATATCTGATACCCAACTTTGTGCAAAGGGTATGGAACACATTCATTAGCTCATGCACATCTTGATCCCTTTGCTTCCACACCGTAGTCCATTATATGTACTTTTACCCATATCTCCCCATGGGATAAGTGGGTGAGGCTGAGAATAGAGAGGGTTCCATCTCATCCTTTTTCTCATAGTAGGTTTCCCACCAGTCCTTGACATGGGGGGCGGCTTTGAGAAGTGCAAAAGTAATATTTTCCCAATTCGAAAAGTCATGAACTGAGAAATATCCTTCTAATAGATTCAATTTTTTATCTATAATGTCTGCATCTATTTTTCCCTCAAATGTGGGGATTTCAAATTTTACTTGTACCTTAGAAGGATTGGCACTGCCAGAGTGGCTGTTGGATGAAGATGCACCTCCGGTGGGTAGTCGTTGAAGGATTTGGGAAAATTTTTCCATCATCGCGTTCCTTTGCTTCTCAAGAGACTCCTTGTTGGAATGGGGTCTCCTAACAAGCTGCGAAACTGGTCCATTTTGAATATTTTTTATTATATTTAGTCTAGCGTAGGGGTTTTGGGGCAGGTAAAAGCCCCGAAAGCATTGTAATGGGTGAAACGGTAAACTAGGGGTCCAAAAACCATGGGTTGCAGACCATAGGAAAGTCTAGGCTAGATTGTTATAAATAGAGATGCATTTTGTATTGTAAAGGATAAGAATTGATGAGCTATTGATGCGATCTGTTGTTTATGCTATCTGTTTGGGTTTTGGGGAAAGGACTCCTGCTGGCTGTGTGCATGGAGATCCAAGTCCAGCTGTGTGTGGACCCTGCTGCTGTGTACGCAGGTTGGGAAGGGAATTGTAAGGAAGAATTGATGAATGAATGAATGAAAAAGGTTGTTAGAGAACTGAATCTATGAGTACTGTTGTGTGAATTACTGATAATTGTTGTATTGTGCGTTTTTTTCCCTTAAGCTGCAAAACATTTTTGTATTGAATTCTTGGATCTAGATCTGTTTTTTTTTGTTTATGAAAATCTGTGTTAATGTTATAAAATCATATAATTTTAGATATAGTGCACATGGATGCGAATAGAGACTTGATTAACTCTGCACAGAACAAGGTAATCTGGGAATCATAGGATCTGGTGCAGCTCTGCTTGCTTTACCTATCCTTTCTTAGGGTGCAGAAACTTGGTTCCAGCACCCACCCATACTACTTCGGGTGAGACTTTGACCTGCGCAAGCAGGTCACTGCCGAATGGGCCAATAGTATAGGGGTTTCTTGGCAAACCTTGCTCATAGAACCTGGGTCAGGACCCCTTGAGCCAAAAAATGGTTCCATTTCCAAGACAAAAATAAGTCTGAGAGAGGAATCAGGTAATGACAAGAGAATACTGGAAGCCTAAAAGAAAAGAGATCGAATACTGGTTCGGAAGACAGATCCAGGAGTTCACAGTAAAAGAAAATCACAGTGAAAAGTTAACGGCGGAAAGGTGGAAAAATAGGTACATTCTTACTGAAAGCTATGAAACATTCTTTGTAACCTTTGCGATCAAACTCCAAGAGTGACTAGCCAAACTTGTGGAATTCTAGAAGTGCTGGAAGGATGATCGAGTCACTCAGTAGACCCCAGAGCTGCTTGAGCAGCTGGAAAAAACTGATAATACAATCACATGCATGGTGGATCACTGGGTGGATAGTTTGCTGGGAGGATTTGTGATGGAATTTGCCATTGATCAGTTTGTATCATACTCTGAGGCTGAATGGCGATTCTTCCAAAGGTTTCGGGGAAAATTTCTGAGGACATTACCGTTGCTGATCAAGAAATTACTGTGCGAAAAGAGCATTCTGTGTAGTCATACTGACTGAACGACCTTGGATCTAGACGGGAGCGTGACATGCAGTGGTAAATACTATCAGACCAACCTTGACAAAGGGAGATCTACCTACAATCTGTTGCAGGAACCAGCTGTGCAAGATCCCCCAGCTACATCACCACCGAGGTCGTGCAAAGGTAAGAATTCGCCTATACCACCACCCCCCCTAGATAGTGAGATGGTTGCACACCTGAAACTACCTATCTTTAAGGGGGTGGGAGATGAGGATATGGACTAGTTTTGGTTCGTTGTAGACTTTGTATGTACTACAGAGAATGTGGCGAGTGATACGGTAAAAAGGGCGCAACTGTCATTGGCATTCGAGGACAGGGCCCTGGACTAGTATATGCGGTATGTTGCCCAGAATGGGAGCACATCTATTCAAGATATCAAGGATGCTTTGAAGCACCAGTTCAAGAAGCTGAAATCTTATTCCCAGTTGGTAGCATAAGTGAAGGACTTCAAACAAGGTGCATCTGAGTTAGTATGGGAGGCGGATCAATGATTGAAGAAAGTAATCAGGGAAGGAGGATTCAAATATGATGATAGAAAACATACAGAATGTTTCATCGCTATGTTGTTACCTCACCTGTGCACGCCAATGAGTCATCATACCTCTGAGTCATAGGAGAAAGCTATGGAAGTTGCTATGAAACTAGAGGCTGCCCCCTGAGAGGATGCGTCAACAGGGGTACAACAAATCCAGGAAAAACTTGGGGCTATGCATATGGAGATACAAAACCTACGAAAAGAGAGAGGAAAGGATGGTTGCGTAGATCTCTGGTGCATACGATGCCAGGTGTCTGGCCATATGAATGATCAGTGCCCTCTGCTGATGAATTACATGCAAGCAGGAGGGCCTAGTTCGGTATGCCCAGGGGCAAGTAGGGAACCCGTCTTGTTACGACCAGGTTCAAGTGAACCTATGCTATGGTGTGATGATTGTTGGGTAGCAGGACTACATGATATGAACCATTGCCCTTGGCTAGGTGCGTATGTCCCAGAACTAAAGCAACAATGGTGCCGATTCTGCCGATCAGTGGGACATGATGAGCAGAACTGTTGTACTTATGACTTTCTATGTCGCCAAGACTTTCTACGCACTTTGGAGGATCACCGGCCCAAGGAAAAGGAGGTCTGGGAGGAAGCACAGGGCAAGGACATGGGTATCTAATCTGTTATAACTGTGGATAAATAGGGCACTTTGCCATAGAATGCCCAAATCCCACGAGGCCATTGTGAAAATACTGCAGGTAGCTGGACCATGAGGTAGAGGATTGCCCAATTTTAATAGCCAAGATGTAGGAAAAGCAACCCACCCCTACGCAGAACATACAAAGAGTTAAAACCAAGCTAATAAAGGTGGATCCTTGTGTAAAAGTCATGACACACAGCGGGTTGGTCACCCAGGGAGTGAAAGAGGAGCTTGCCTCCCGGGAAGGAGTGTCTTTCAAAGAACACACACCACTGGCAATCCCCACGCAGCCGCCAACACAACCTCAAATAGAGGAAGGGTTTGAGCCCTTTTTAAAGGCATGTCTGAAGCTGCTGCGAAATCTGCAGGCTATAGGAAATATCCAAGCACTACTGAATACCTTCAAATTTCGGTCCAATTTGATCCCTGAGACCAAGGATGTACACAAACTATATAGCTAGAAGAAGCGCACCAGAAGAGAGATGTGATTGACTATGCAGATTGGTGACTACGAGATGGATCAGGTTATCTTAGATCTGGGGTCAGATGCGAATGTATTACCAAAGCAGACATGACAATGAATGGGAGAACCTAAATTAAAATCGTCCACCATCCAGCTGCGAATGGCCAATCAAAAAAAATCATTCCTCTAGGGAGGTTACCAAAGGTCATGGTTGACATCGTAGGGTTAAGGGTCCTAGCTAACTTTGAAGTCATAGAAATTGTGGAAGATACGGACCCCTACCCTGTGCTCCTTGGACTGGACTGGGAAATTGACATGGGGAGTGTCATCAATCTCAAGAAGCGCAACATGGTGTTTGAAAGCAATGGTACTCGTGTCATAGTACCACCAGATCTAGTAGAAGGTGTGCGGTATACAGAGCCAGCCTATGAGGAGGAGGAATTAGATCACATTTATAATTTAACTGTGTAGGATGAAGATCGTGTTAACCCCACAGATGAAGGAATGCTCTGCTAGGAAAAGGACAGTGAATGTTTTTCTGACTCTGATGAGGAGATGGAAAATTGGCAAGGCCGATTGCACGAGGTTTTGGTGCTTCGATGTCTTCAGACCATCAGGAATTTTCACCGCATCTCTACCACGGAAAGAAACGTGCCCTATCAGGAGGATGCAGATGATAGTCAGAAGACAGTTCAACCTAATATTCCCATGGAACGTAGGCTAGGGGCACTGTCACTAACACTGTAGGGAGCACCTACATAAGGACCAGTATTCTTCACTCAGGAGAAGTATTGGAGAAGGGTGATCCTGCACATAGGGACCCTAGTTGCTAGATAGACTCCGAGGTCAGTAAACCTACGCAGATACTTGCTAACATACAACACTCAAGGGTGTGATCAAACCTTGCATGGACAGGCCTGCCGAGGTACCGTTGACCTAGGCATGCATTGGGTTATGGACCTGCCTAGACCCACATATAATTTGGAGAATTTATGGACCCCTCAAGTAATAAATGGCACAAGGATGCGTGACACAGCCCTATCGTGTAGGGACATCCTGACCAAGGGTGAAGCGCATGGTTCGAAAAGACTGATGGCCAACTTGCAGCCACACCACGCATCGACCTTCATTCAAGGTACGTGAATGACATGCAGGCATCATCTGTGGTTTGGCATTCCATGGAAACGACCTCAGGCACGAAGGATGCCTGTCAGCACATCCCAATTTGATAAAAAAGGAATCTTACAAGTACACAAAATAGGTGGCAGATCATCAATGCAGCCATTTATGGTAAGATTGATCCACCTGATTGATGATCAGTCTCACGAATGGGCTACTCCACCATTAAATAGCTCTGGATGGTGCGTGGTTGGCTAGATCACTTTGCACCCGACTATTTATTCACCCTACAACATGCTCCTGCTATCCGCGTACTGTTTTTTTGTGCTCCTTAACATTCTCTGGGATGCCCATTTTCTTGTTGCTAAGATGGACCCTAACCCGCTGAAGAACCCAGTCTCAAGCTGCTCAGTACCTGCAGATATCATCTTATTAGAGTCTGGGAATGCTAAGTACAGTCACAGGGGTGAGCACTACCTCACGGCAGAAAGGATTGTCTGTGAGCCACGCATAGAAGAAACGCTACAATACAGGGACATGCTGCAACTTCTCCGCAACTCTAGAGCACCACCTAGCAAAAGAAATTTGTGTTCACTACCTTGCACTGCCCTAGTCCACACCCTTGATCCACCCACTATGGACATCCAAATAGATTTAGCACAGCTATCTCGCACATAGCTACAAGGATTGTACACTAGAGTGTTGCATGAAGTTCGCCACCGTGACCGGGCCATGCAACAGCAGTACAACATACCTCCAGAAGTACAGGACTAGCGGATTGCAGTGGTCACAGACGCAACGCGTATTATTCAGGAGCAACTGACACAAGGCACACAATTGGTCGAAACAGATACACAACTATGGATGGCAGTGCAACACCATTCCATGCTTCAGCATATCTAGACAGAATTACTACAGGCGAAAGCTGCTCTAGACCAAGTCAGAGCCTCCTCACCCTCCACCGTCTCTGCGGAGCATCTAGCCATCTTGGACAGGATTTAGAACCTTCTCCACAACAAGCATGTCACCTGGAAACGGTTGAAACCATGGGCCGAAACCACACTCCGGCTCGCCGAAGATGCTCAGTCTACTGTTGCATGCCCCCATCGGCTGTTAGAACGAGTTATCGCAGCTCCAGATGGCCCTACCTCCTTGACACTAGTCAACATTGCGCAACGAGTTGCGACCCAGAGTAAGGAAGTTCTCCCATCGCTCCTCTGCACTCTGGCTACCTTGCGCACACAAATCGAAGCCGCACCACAGCAATGACTCGGGACGAGTCACAAGATTGTGTTGGGGGACTGTTGGAACAGGATCTCCTAACAAGCTGCAAAACTGCTCCATTTTGAATATTTTTTATTATATTTAGTCTAGCGTAGGGGTTTTGTGGCGAGTCAAAGCCCCGAAAGCATTGTAATGGGTGAAAGGGAAAACTAGGGGTCTGAAAACCATGGGTTGCGAACCATAGCAAAGTCTAGGCTAGATTGTTATAAATAGAGATGCATTTTGTATTGTAAAGGATAAGAATTGATGAGCTATTGATGTGATCTATTGTTTAAGCTATCTGTTTGGCTTTTAGGGAAAGGACTCCTACTGGCTATGTGCACGGAGATCCAAGTCCAGCTGTGTGCAGACCCTGTTGCTGTGTGCGCAGGTTGGGAATGGAATTGTAAGGAAGAATTGATGAATGAATGAATGTGAAAGGTTGTTAGAGAATTGAATCTGTGAGTACTGTTGTGTGAATTACTAATAATTGTTGTATTGTTTGTTTTTTGTCCTTAAGCTGCAAAAAATCTGTGTATTGCGTTCTTGGATCTAGATCTGTTATGTTATATTTATGAAAATATGTGTTAATGTTATAAAAGCATATAACTTTAGATCTAGTGCACGTGGATGCGAATAAATACTTGATTAACTCTGCACAGAACAAGGTAATTTGGGAATCACAGGATCTGGTGTAGCTCTGCTTACTTTACCCATCCTTTCTCAGGGTGCAGAAACCTGGTTCCAGCACCCACCCATACTACTTCAAGTGAGACTTTGACCTGCGCAAGCAGATCACTGCCAAAAGGGCCAGTAGTATAGGGGTTTGTTGGCAAACCCTGGTCACTGAACTTGGTCAAGACCCCTCGAGCCAACACTCCTCGAGCATTATTTTTATAGGATCTCCTTCTCCCTTGTCTTTCTTTTCTTCCTCCATGGGAGGCCATTGGGGTTTGCGAGGTTGATCTTGCAAAGGTTCAACCAGATCGAGCCCTAAATTCTTATACCCTAACCTCATTGAGGACATGCAAAGAAATATCGAGAAAGAGAAGACCAATCTGATACCACTAATATAGACTTATGCAGGAACACAATAAAATATAGAAATAAACACACACACACACATAGATATATATATATATATAACAGGAATGACACTTCTTTTCATTAATATCAAATACTGAAAAAGGTTAGAGACAGAATGGAAAATAAACTAGCTCAAGAAATGGTAGCTTATCACTGAGAAGAGATGTGGTAGCTACATACCTCTGAAATGCATTACAATGAGGCTTAAGGGTATTTTTATTATTGAACGACATGGGAAAACCATAAAAACTAAAACCCTAAACCAAGGAGATGGAATGCCAAGCATTTGTGGGCCCCGTTGGGGTTAGTTAGGCAACCAACTTATCGAGGTCGTAACATGGTCATATTATCTCTTTTTGGTGCGTAGAATGTATGATTGGAAATATCTATCCAATTACTACAATATTTTCCGTGGGCTCCTTCCTACGGCTATGGGCTTACAACAGACCTCAAAAAACGTCGTTTAGGGGGTCAAAACTGCTCCGGAAGTTCAGGACCCAAAAAAATGTTAAAAATACTAAATGTTACTATAAAAAAGGAAACTAATGAAACCAAGTGGAGGTATAGGTGGAATAGATGGGTGGCCACCAATATCCACCTAGATCATGTGGTTTAGGCTTAGGATGTTTTGGTTGGTTCTTTCGGTTTGAGTCCCACATTCATGCTTGGAATATGACATAGGGGTGATTAGCTGAAGAGAGATTTTTCTCAACCAATCTTTGGTTGGGTGGAACATGGAAGTCAAATATCGGGTTGGTTTTTTTACATTAAGAAATGAAGAGCTCATTCCTTTGGTATTTGGTATGCAAATATACTCGTTATTATGTGCATTTCTTTGACATTATATCCATTGTATTTCTGTTGTTATTATATTGTTTATAAGCATGTATTTTATCAATGATGATGTATGGCTCTATCTATGTTTTTGCATGTAAATGAATATAAAATGTATCGATGGTCAAATAGATTTTATTGTGGCTTATAATATAAGGGAGAAATGCTTCTTAGTGATTCTCAGATAAGTATGAGACCCCTATGTTTAATTTTGTTGTTTATACCTATAGATGCAATGTTTGTGACATGTTTGACGAAATTCCTATCATGGATGGGAGGGGTCCATATGAGTACATGATGATGTGATTGATTTATATCTTTTTTTTATTTTTATTTATCCTCTCCTAAATTTTGAGGAAGTTCTGGAGTGACCTGGGCTTTGGGCTGAAAATGTGGCACAAATCCCAGAGTTGCAGGCACACAACTAGTTTTTTGGGGCCCTAGCTGCTACCTTTCCAAGGCATGCTGATGGCTAAGGGTTTCTAGCCACTCCCTTTCCCTTAAATTCCCATACCTAGGGCTCAAGAGGGTCAAATTTCAGCCCCCCCCAGGGTTCAGGGGTCTAGGAGGGTGGCTTACCTCATGGAGGTGTTGATGATGTTGTGTAAGGTATGTTTGTCATGTTTTCCGCTGGTTCCACTTCCTTAAGGTCATCTAGGAGGTTTAATCTCACATTAGTAGCATCTCGTCACATGTTTAACCCAGTTGGCCAGTTACATGGGTAGATGTGGGAAGAGGGTGTTACACTTACTGAATGTTAAGATGGAGCAACGTAACTTTGAGGTTTCATATGGAACAAATGGACACCTAGCTAGCTCACATCTAGTGCCATATTCCTTGTCTTACTATGTCATCAACACCTCTAGGATTTATTGTAAAGGACCCGACCCAGTTAACTCCTTAGACTCTTAGTTGGTTGATGTGCTTCTCTTCTTTCTTTTGGTTGCATGCTTATGCGGAATCTTTTGTTTTGCTGAAAATTTTATTACTATTATAGTTTGGAATTGTTAATTAGTTAGTATATGGTCAAATAATCGTGATGGATGTAATGGGATGAACGATGTGTTATTCCTTTTTATTTTATAATGAAAGGAAACACACATGAACTTACAAAAAAATATTAAAATATTTTTTTTATTAAATATAAAATATGAATAAAATAATAAAATATATTTTTGTTGACGAGGCTTAGAATAAAGGATAATGGGGTGTACTCTTAAGGCACATTTGTGAAGGTTACCGCAGTCATGTTAAGGCCACGTGCAATACCCAGATGATTTTGATGGCGTAAAATCTCATAGTTTCTACGAATCACCCTATTTAACAAACAAAAAATAATAATAAAATACAATTTAATTAAAAATAATAATAATATAAATTACAAATTATTTTATAAACTAATTTACCAATTTTTAAAAACTATAAATTAATTCAATTATATAAAAATTACCTTTAAACATTATTACATGCAACATAAAAATAATATTTAAATATTAATTTTAAAAGAGGTTAATCATCACTATCATCATTAAAGAATTTAATTTGTTTATATTCATAGATTTTGTTAAACAAATACAAATTAATTTTTTTTTATTGTCACACTTCAAAATAATTGCGCCAAGAGTCCGTTGTGATCAAAATAATATTTAATGTCATCTCATAAAATAATTTAAATAACTATATGTATAAATAAAAATTTAATGTTGGCTCATAAAAAAATTTGAATAATTTTATAAAGAAACAATTACAAATCTATTAACCCAACATAGTTCTATCATTATTATTCACATTCACTAGATTTGTGTTTGTTGAGTTGTTGGGTTCATAAATATAAATATAAATATAAATAAATAGGTATGATAAATAAATAAAAATATAAATCAACGGAGATATGGTAAATAAAGAAACTCTCTTTTTATAAAGGTATGGTAAATAAATAAAACCTCTTTTTATATTTACTTTATAATCCTCTTGATATTTAAGAAAACTCAAAAAGGAGGTTTTATTTAGGTGAAGCATATGAGCCAAATACCATGGGGTGAATTATTATTAATACGACGGACTAAATACCATGGGCCAAATACCATATTTATAAAAGAGGTATAGTAAATAAATAAATATAAAAGAGGTATAAAGAAGTATGGTAAATACATAAAAATATATCAAATAGGATTAGAAATCAACATCTAAGTATATACCAAGCCTATGGGCCAAATACTATGGTAAATAAAAGATGTATGTTAAATAAATATAAATATAATTAAACTAGAGGTATAGTAAAAAATAAAACATCTTTTTACATTTACTCCATAATTCTATTAATATTTATGAACTCTCAAAAAACAGGTTTTATTTAGGTGAATCCTATGTGTGAAATACCATGGGCGAAATTATTATTAATACCATACAAAAATACCTTATTAACACTAATATTAATATTAAAAGATTAATATTATTATTATTATCATTATATATAATATTCTTATTAATATATTAAAAGATTAATATTATTAAATTTAATAACTTTGGATTAATATAATATTAAATTTTTTATATTATAATATATATTAATATATCATGATATATATTAAATCTAGATATATTTGGGAGGGAAGAACAAAGGCATAGGGTGATATAGGTGGAGAGATACAGGGAGTGACAAGGGAGAGATGGAGATAAACTGAAGGAGAGGGGAGAGGAGTGAGAGAGGTAGAGAAGGATATGAGAGCAATAGGGAGACCCAAAGATTGAGGGGGGAGGGATAGAAGGAGAGAGGTAGGAATATAATGAGAAGATTATAGGGAATTGAGAGAGAGGAAGGACGAGATGGAGGACTTCAAAGAGAGGAGGAGTGATGGATGGATAGAGATATGGAATTGGAGGGGGAGAGATGGATGGAAGAATAAAGACATAGAAAGTGAGAAGTGGAGAGAGAGAGAGGGATGATTTGATGGCAAAAAGAGAGAGAGAGAGAGAGAGAGAGAGAGAGAGAGAGAGAGAGAGGATTGGAGGGCAGAGAGAGAGAGTGATGGGGGAAGAGAAAGGGAGGTAGGAAAAAAGGGATATAAAGGAAGGATGAGAGAGGAATTGTGATAGACGAGGAGAGTGATGGGGGAAGAGAGAGGGTGGTAGGTGAGAAAGAGAGATAGAGGAAGGATGAGAGAGTATAATTGAGAGAGAGGAGGAGAGAGGGAGGGAGAGAGGAGAAGAGAGGGATGGATGGAGAGATGGAGTTGGAGGGGGAGAGAGGGAGGGAAGAAGAAAGAGATATAGAGTGATAAGTGGAGAGAGAGAGAGAGGTAGTGACAAGGGAGAGATGGAGAGAGAGTTTGTAAGTTTGGGGATGAGATAAAGAGACAAAGGAGGAGATATGGAGAGAAATGGGGAGAGAAGGAGAAAGCTAGGGATATAGTAACAAAGATGGAGGGTGAAGAGGGAGAAAGAGAGAGAGAGAGAGAGGTGGGAGAGAGAGGGAGAGAGAGGAAGGAAGATATAGGATGTGAGAGAGTGTAGAGAGGTAGGGAAAGAGAGATGGAGTTGGAGGGGGAGAGAGGGAGTGATAAGGAATATGGAGAGAGATGGAGAGAGGGCGGTAGGAGGAAAGAGAGATATAATAGGGGAGAGGGAGACAAGGGGAAGATATAAGTATATATGGAAGGTGAAGAGAGCAAAGAAGAGAGATATGGAGAGAGGGAGAGAGGGAAAAATATATTTATATGTATGGAGTGAGAGAGCATGCAAGTTGGGGGGGGTGAGATAGAGAGACAAATAAGGAGAGATGGAGGGACATATAGATATATATGGAAGGGGAAAGAGGGAAGACGATTTCTTGCACTAGATGTATTGATTTCAGTGTAGATGGTGATCTTTAATCCTATTTGATTTCTTACACTAGATGCATTGATTTTAGTTTATATGGTTATTTGTAATCCTATTTGATTGCTTGCACTAGATGCATTGATTTTAGTGTATATACTGGTTTCTAATGATATTTGATTGCTTGCACTAGATGCATTGATTTCAACATAGATGATTTCTGATCCTAATTGATTTCTTGCGCTAAGTGCATTGATTTTAGTGTAGATGGTGATCTCTAATCCTATTTGATTGCTTGCACTAGATTCATGGATTTCAATGTAGATGTTGATTTCTAATTATATTTTATTACTTGCACTAGATGCATCGATTTCAATGTAGATGATTTCTGATCCTATTTTATTTCTTACACTAAAAGAATTGATTTTAGTATATATGGTGATTTCTAATGTTATTTGATTGCTTGCACTAATTGCATTTATTTTAGTGTAGATGTTTGGTTCTAATCCTATGTGCTTACTTGCACTATATGCATGGATTTAAGTGTAGATGTTGATTTCTAATCTATTTGATTGCTTGCATTAGATGCATTGATTTCAGTGTAGAAATTATTTTCTAATCTTATTTGATTGTTTGCATTAGATGCATTGATTTCAGTGTAAATTTTGATTTCTCATCTAATGTAATTGGATGTACGATGGTACATTAATTTTAAAGTGATTGGACTAACAATGTGCATTGATTCCATTGTAAGCACAAAAAAGTATTGAAAATATACATTGATTTTTTAATTATATTAATTCAACCTATTTATATTAGAGAGCAAGAGATACAAGGTATGATGTTTACTACAACATCTCGAGCTAAAGATTTAAATAGTTTATGATTTCAACTATCCTTTTCATATAATCGCTATGAAAAGATGACAAATCTAACTAGGGTGACCATAAGAATAGTAGAAGAAAATAGTTTAAGATTGATCACAATGAAGACTGTTTGTAAATGACTACATTCTTATTATTCACATTTTCTATCATTCAACACTATTATTGTCACTTTGCATTCAAAATTTGTTTTTCATCATTTTTCATCATTAAAGTTATTAAAAATATTTATCATCTCAACAAACTGAGCTAACTAAGAAAATTTAAAATTAAAATGAAGAGGTTAATCTGAGACATATTTAGCATATTTAAAATGATTATATTAATATTATATATATTTACATATTATTGATAAAAATAAATCATATCTTCTATAGATTTTCCTTGGCCACACATGACTAAAACCAGCCTAGATCCATCTTAACTTTGGATCTATGAAGCGCCAAGAGGGATCAAATCTCTCGAGGTAAAAATCTTTCCTCAAGTTTTGCACTAAAAAAAGAGGTTTTCACATTGAGATATTTGATCCCTCTCGGCGCTTGATAGATCCAAAGTTAAGATAGATCTAGGATGGTTGTAGTATTAGTGTGTAAACTTTGGTTGAAAATATACAACTTGTCAATGGGCCATAAATGCTCAGGTTTATATATGTACAGAGTTTAATTTTGAAAGGCCACTTATCCAACCATGGACATATACAACCCCGTGCATTTATGGCCCATAAAAAAATTAGTTATTTGTTGCCATAAAATGTAGAATCTGAGTCCATCATCCTTTCATTACTGTCCTTATGTGTAACTTTTATATAAATTTGATTCCAACTAATTATTAGTTTGAATTAATCAATCTAGTTCCTAGGTCCATCATCCTTTCATTACTATCCTTATGTGTAACTTTTATATAAAGTTTATTCCAACTAATTGTTAGTTTAAATTTGATTTTTTCTAACATTCGTGAGCTAAAAATTTTATTTAGTTATTTGAAGAGTGAAAATTTCTACATTTGTGCATGAGCTTGATGAAATTTCGATACTCTCGCATGGTCTTGGTGTAATTCATAATTTTTTAAAACAAAAGTCGACAATAATAATCATGTACATTGTCATTGAAGTAAGAATTAACAAATTTATTATCACCAATATAAAAATATATTTCCATTTGTGTTATCAAATTTTTTGAATTAGAATTTGATATTTATAATTTAAATATATGTATGCATTTAAATCAAATGATTTATATTTATCATGATACTAAGTATTTTGATATAAGATCAAGGTTGAAAATATGACTTTTTGGTTTTCCGATAACATTTTAAATTATAAATTAAATTTAAATTATATATTATTTATGTTATGTAATTATTAGTTTTTCTCAAACATAAGGAAATACATCAAGGTATATAGCCAAGTGGAAGCTTACCTCTACATGTTATAAGTATTCCAATTTTGTTTCTACAAAATAACCCTAAGTATTTAAGACATTTTCATGCATTGAAAAAAGGGTTATTCTCATGGGGAATTATCAAATTATTAATAGTCACAATTTTTTCATTTAAAAAAATTGATTTTACAAAGTTGAATTTAGGGAGAGGTTGGAAAAAATGTCTTCGCAACATGGATATAGAAAATGACAAAATATGATAGCATGAGGTAATAAAATGTCCAACACAACTATCAAACATTATAAACCCTTTACATGGAAGACACAACTCATTCCCCTTGCTTTACCTCCAAAAATTCACCCATGTCAAAGCCAAGGCATTTTAATCCACCCAAACAAGAACAAGAACCCACTATACTACAAAAGCCTCTTTGAACCAAAGTATTTTCCTCTCAAAATATCGAGGATATAAGTAGTTATAAGACTAATGTGGCCCTACAAGGGTTTTATTATAGCAATCACTTGTACTTGAAATCTCAAAAATCCTCAAAAGAAGGGCCTCTATGTTTATCATAAACTTATGTGCCCTATAGAGAAGAGCTCTCTTATGATAATTATCATGACTAGACCAAATAGCTAAGTTAATGTGTTTCTTTTGAAGATTTGATATGTTCCATGATGCGTTGGGAATTAGAATGAAAAAATCATTCTGATTTACAAAATTCCACATGATTTACAAAATTCCTTTCCAACAAGTGTTTTCTAAAACCTTTGAATGCAAGTGGTTGATAACGCATATTTTACAAGTGTTTGCTAAAAACCTTTGAATGCCAAGTATTTGATGAAATACTAACCAAAATATTAGTTGGTGAAACCACTATTATCTTGTAGAAATTTCGAATGATGGTAAAATATCTCAGTGGGAATATCATACTTCTACGTGTAAATTCAAATGATTTTGTGGCATAGTTAAAACAACAATTGAAGATTTCCATAGAGTCCTTGTGAAACAAATGTTGTCTCTTTTTTTACGGTAAACAAATAGAATATTAATATTTATGTATAAATATATATTTTGCAATTATTTAATGATCCATTTAGTATTGCAATTATGAGGAGCAATAGGACTTAAGTCACTTCAACTTCAAAGTCGGTATCCGTTAAATATGAAGAGAAAAATAAAAAAAATTCTACTATAATTGTTTTAAATGTCTCTCTAACTAGTGCCTATATGGTAGGTGGAGTGGAAGATGAACCATTAGGGAAATAATAGTTCTAAAGGTCACAACTATACATCAAAACTATGAATTGCATATTTTGATTTGCATACTTAATAATCGTTCGCCTCTTTCAATGGATTTATACTAGTGCTTTTACTCAAGTGGATAAAGAACTGTAACATATTTCTCTGATTCAAATATTTGTTTATAGTTCATCTCTTTAATCATGCTTAATATGAGCAATTTTTTGGGGAGGGATCCTAGTTTTCAGGATGAGTGGGACATTTTATAACTCTTTGGTTTCTATACTTTGATACAAGCTCTATGTGAGTTACTTGGATGCCAGATTTGGATCATCTCCCCTCTTAAATTCTAGGGCTCTCTCATTCTAAGTTATAGGTAGCCATTGTGGCTTCTTATTAAGAGGTAACTATGAGGTTCAAAAGAAGCCAGCGTAAAAGAATAACATTGATGACCATTTTTAAGTTACTGTTTATGTAATTTTATTCATGTAATGTAATCTTCAATTACATCTACATTATATTTGTAAAGTGCTTCCAACGCGTAAAGAATGTGGTTTTAATTTTAAACTGGAACAAAATATTGTGATTTTTTTTGCGAAAAAAATATCATCTATCTTATTGGAAAAGAAAAATCAAACTTTAAACTTTCACTTTCATTTTTTTTTTCTAATTACCTTAATTCTAATAAGAACACTAGCTACTCTGTTGAAAAATTTAAACTATATTTTGAGAAAGAAAATCATTAATAGCTACTATCTATGAATATGAATATAAGTTGAATCATTATGATGGTTCTAGAAAATCCATACTAATTGAAATAACTTACTAATATTTTTAAAGAAGATAGAATTTCATTCTTATAAGACATCTGCTAGTCTCAAACTATTTGCCTATTTCTTTATATCTAAATGATATAAAATCTTAACTAATATAAAATAACATGTATAAATTTTCATATTATTATATAAATTTTAATACATTTTAATTTTTTTAAATATATATTTTTCAATTTTGTAAAATTTTCTCAATAGTAAGATTATGAAATTAGTGAAATTTTGAATTTGTAAAAAACAATAATATTATATTGTAATGCCAATTACACATTAATGCACAAATTTAATACTAATTATGATTTAAATACTATCAAATTTTATAAATATGTTTACATATCATACATACATTTTAACACATCGTAGGAAAAACTATAAAAAATGGATAACACTTTTTTTAACATTATAAAATGTTATGTTCATTTAACTTCAACCTTTATAAATTCATAATTTTACTTTGGAAAAGTGTAAATATATATCTATATATATCTATCTATATATATATATATAAACATAATATTTATTAATGGTATCTAACTGAAAATTTATGTAAAGATAATGAGCGACCCATCTAAGAATTTAGTTTTTTTAAGAGATGGGAACACATGATTTTTTTTTTAACATTTAATACATATGTTTTAGTATTTCAAAAATTATTACTCTTTTAAGAATTTTTTAAATAAAAAGGTTTAAATTTATTCTAAGAAATATTTATTTTGAATTCAACATGTTACATGCAAGAATTTAATTTAGATGTGGAAGATAACAACATTTCACATTCTAGGGGTTTTTTTTTTTCCCGAGCTCTCTTGTCGCCACCTCGACACCATCATACCCAACTGCTCATGGTGGTCAGTGGCAGGCCGAGCCTGCTCTCCCTCGCTTGCTCCTTGCTGGTTGCTACTGCGACGGATTCTTGGGTGATTCAACTTGCACATCCGAACATCACCACCTCCAAACATTGCAGGATGACAGTGCCCTTACAATCAGCAACAGGTCACTTCCTTGGCCCATTGTGTTAAGGAATTCCAGCTTCCAAAAACCAAAGTTCGATGGTGCCCCTACTGATCGCTTCAAGTCTCATCCTTGGCCCACTGCACCAAGGATGAGCTCTCGCAAGAGGTCAAGCTGCGTGACTAGTTGGCTCAGTCTATTCCAGACTGCGCTAGCTCCCCCTCTGCCAAACTCTCCATCGTGTTCCCCTAGAAACTTCATTCATGGGCAACCATTTGACAAAAAAATACAACAACTGCAAGAAGTCAGCCCTGAAACACAGTGAGCCATCAGGTCTCAACTTGCTATTACATTGTGGCAGCCATGGACCCCAAAATATTCCACCCCCTCTTTTCAGATCCAAATTACTCTCTAGAATGGAAAAACCTTTCTATTATGGGTTCATTCCACAGACCTGGTGAAACACCTCTCGAAGACCATTGAACTCAAGCTGGGGATTCCCTCCTCATCTCTTTTTCTTATACATGTAGGTAAACAAATCCAAAACACTTTTCCTCTCTCCTTTTACAACATTGAAAAATATGCCTTGGTGATTCTTTCCCTCCATTGCGAGGAGGTGTTGATGGGCAGCGCTCAGCAACAAATGGCTTCTCTTACAGGGATGTTGTCCATGCACAGGCCCCCAAATAGGCTACCCCACCCACGGAGGCTTCCAAGCCTTTTTTGGTAGATAAAATGGACAAAGTGCCCTTTGTAGAGATCTCCCACCTGGATCTTGAAGACCAACATAAACTATTTGCAGAGAAACCCTTCATCTGCCAATTCAATGGACTCTGGCCTCACATAGCAGATATATACCAGTGGATTCATTCCACCTGGACGATCAAGTGAAAGGTTATTTTCTGTTCAAAAGGATTCTTCATCATCATACTCCCTCATAGTGAGGACTACCAAAAGGCCCTTACTGGTGGTCCATGTTTTTGGGGAAAAGCAGGGTTATTCCTCACGCCATGGTTCCCAGACTTCGATCCCACCGTGGTAGTCATCACCAAACTTCCAATCTGGGTCAGGCTTCCAAACTTACCAACTCATATTTGGCACTTTTCTATCTTCCAAATCATTGGAAACACTCTGGGATGTTTTCTGGCAACTGATCTCTCAAGATGGGATAAGGGCATCTACACCTATTCTAGAATTTGTGCTGAAATCAATATCAACAAAGGATTACCCGACCAAATCATTCTCAAAGTTGGAGATTTCCTCTGGTCTCAGACCATAGAATAAGAGAACACTACGTTCTGCTGCTGGCACTGCCATCAAATAGGGCATATTCATAACTCCTATGCTTTATTCCTTTCCCAAAAGAAAAGAATCACACACAGATCGAAAGATAAAAGTTGGAAACCCTGTGATCTGCCCCCAAAGATGACATCGAGTCCTCCAGCTCAAATGAAGATGAGATGGAATCAGATGAGGATGCTGCAATAAAGCAGCAAGCGCAATCCTCGGCAGTCCCTGAAAGGCCCTCTGCCTCCTTGAATCTCCAAAAATGTTCTCATGATTCCACCTCCTATGACTCGGACAAAGATTCTCTTCCTTTGATCAGCAGCAATCTTCAACTGATTTCATCCCACCCACCCCCTGATGGCTGGGTCAAAGTCACCAAAAGGAAAGGAAAGAAAAGTCATTTGGAATATTCTACCCACTCTAGGTAGTGCCCGATGTCTGTCTCACTGAGCTTCCCTTGTCGCTCTTCTTGTTCCTCTTTGTTATTCTCTTGATAGCATCTTGGAACTACGGTTGATCGTTGATTTATTCACACTCTCCTCATCTCCTGGTCTCCTACTTCTCTAGATTGTAACTACTTTTTTACTATATGCTCTTAATAGAATCTAACCTATCTTATTTAAAAAAAAAAAACAACATTTCTCATTAAGAGAAGCTTTATTATTCTCATTGATAAGATTTTTTCAAATTTTATTTAAATTTTGGTTGCAAATACAATAAACTCAAGTTAAATTAATCTTTTAATTCATGGTTTTAAGAAACTCATTGTGGAAAGTTAAATTAATTTCTCGATTAAGAGTATAAACAAACTCTTAGTTAAAATTTTTATTTAACCTGACTCCAAGAATCTTCTTAAAGGCAATATAATATCATACATAAAATATGTTGTCATATATATATATATATATGACATTCATGGCAAAGTATTGTTTATGTAACTAATATTGGAGGATAAATGGCTAATTGTTTTTATATTTTACGAGATATGAATTTACATATCACTTATCAAATTTAAGTATAGATTTTAGAATTTTGGATTATATTAGATTGTGTATCACCACTTATGGAAATTTAGATTTGGGATATTGGAATTTGTTTTATCACTTATGAAATTAGGTTTCTCACTTGTGTAATTTGGATTTAGATAAACCTAGTTCGTAATAATTTGAATATGGAATTTCAAAGGTATTGAAAATGAAACTATGATTCAAACAAAGATGATTTATATGAAAAGAATGATAAAAACATGAGTACATGAAATATTAAGAGAAAATTAAGTTAATAAAAGTGATGTGGAGACATATGGCGATGACAAGATATGAGGTTGATAGATGTTAAAAAATTCATTGACAACATGAATGAACAAGACAACATTAGCATCGACACCATTGACGACTCAAAAATTTCCTAAATTTTCAATTTTGTAGTTCTTAGATTTTATTTGTTTGATATATTTTATTATCATAGATGTAGATATATTGAAAATTTTATAATTTTAACCAATGATCGTTTTAGGTACTCTCAAGAAATAATTTATAGTTGGAGGTAAAAGATAGTTATATATGGAATACCTCGGATCAATTGTATCTTAGGTGTTACCACCTTAAAATTATTCACTTGTGAAATTTACGTAAGTCCACCAAAATACACATTTAAACAACATGTTTTCTACCCATTTCACCAAATTCTCCACCTTGATGAAACCTTTAAAAACTTTTGAGACAAACTTGAATTTTGATCCATTTGGGGTACCACGCCTTGTACCCTAATAAATGCATTGACCAATGCATAAATTGACTTTTGGTGTCTTTTGGCAATGGAACTTTAATGATTGTTACTATTAATGTCACCCCAAAAACCTACAATGTCTTGTAAAAACCACAATTTTGGTTGTTTTTACTAGATTTTTCTAGAAAGGGAAAGTAGTTATAAGTGGAAATTTTAAACTCTAATTGTTATTCATTAACTTTATTTGGTCAATTAGCTATTAATTTTAATGCCCACATCAAAGCATTTAACCACTACTTCTCTTATAAATAATTGTTTGATGTCTCTCTATCCATCCATCTATAGTAGGTGCATGTTTCCAAAAACACACTAGAAATCTTGGGGAAAGGACTCCTTCTTGATAGTACTTTGAAATTTCATGCTACTTGTTCAATCAATTGAGAGGGGATATGCATACACTAGGGAGGAAAAGGGCCCTCTCGAGGAGGAAGTTTTGGTGTGATCTTCAACAAGTCTAATCATTAGGTGATTTCTTTGTAGTTTCCATTAGTACATGTGAAGGTATTCTTTACATTCTTTCAAACTATAGATTTGTGTCAATGGATATGGTTTGTTTTTTGTCACAAGAATAGATATGGTTTGAAGCATTTGTAAAGCTTATATAGAATATTGATTTCATGTTTTACTTTCATTACTTTTTGGATCTAGTTCAGAATTATTTGAATATGGTAAACTTTATGTATTAATTACAATTTACCACCAAAAAATTAGTTACTCCATTAGAGGAAAAAAAATGAAAAGACATTTATTCTTCTTTGGTTGTGCATGTGTGTTTAATACCCCAAACCCAGCTCATGATTGATATTTTTAGTAGTTTTTTTTTCTTTGTTTTCTTTTTTTTACGGGTAGTTATAGGTGGAAACCCTTCAGTGCTACCTCAAAAATAGGTCTGTAATTTCCCCAAAACCCTTCTAGATCAACACACAGTTTGGGTTATGTTCGTATATTGTATGGTGATATTTAATGTATATATATCACTAATAAAGTGACTTTTTGTAGTGGATTTTAAATGGTTGTTACTAGTGGTGCATATATAATGGTTTTCACCATACTTTTGCAATGTTCACAAAATTTAATAATTTTTTATTTTTTTATTTTGTTTTAATCCTAAGGAGAGTTACTATAGGATTAATTTATCCTTTTAGAATACTTATATTGTAATTGAAGTGCATTTTTTAAGATTTTTTTATAGCTTGAGAAAGGCTCCTCTAAGGTGTTTAATATCTTTCTTTTTTTTATTTTCTTCAAATTTCATTTCATATTATTGTTTTAGTATACTTAGGGAAACAAATTAATTTGTTAGATAGCCCTTATATGTTCCTTGTTTATTTTAAATTAGGACAAATAAAAACCACCCTAGTTGCATGAGTATCTTTCTTAAGCTTGGGGTTTTCTTTTAGGTCTAAACATTTTCATTTTCCAACTTGTTTTCTCTCTCTTAAAAGGATATTAGATATGATTTTTTTTATTGTTATAGTATGCCATTTATGTAAAAAATCAAACCCTTGTTGTCCTCTGAGGGACATGTTTTATCACTCCTAAAAATAATTAAGATTCTCTAATCCATAGTGTACATGGAATGAAATACAATTTAGTATTAGAGGAAATTTTAGCCTAAAAGTGCCTATGAAATTTTCATGTATTGTCCATCTCATAATATGTAAACCAATAAAAATCCTTTAAATTTAAAAAAAGGTACATGTAAGTATTTTGGAGGGAAAAGAAGAAAATCTACTTTTCTTAATTGTATTTTTGGTTTGTCTATTTATAGGCTTACTCAAATTTCAAATGTAGATACGCATTGAATGCGGAATTAAATTCCACATCCAATGAGTGTCTACACTTGAAATTTGAGTAAACCTATAAGGAGATAAGCCAAAAATACAATTAAAAATGTAATTTTCTTATTTTCCCTCCAAAATTCATAACTTGTTTTATTATTTTAACTATTATTTTATTATTTTTCATTAAGAGGCCACTTTTAGGCTACAATTTCCTCTAATGGAAAGTAAATGGACCACACATAAAATAAATATAGTACATGTTACAATAATGTAGTGTAAACACCTTTTATTAATCAATGAAATAATAGAATGGTGGCACCCATCTATGAATAGGGAGAAATGTCGACTATGCACAATCCACGGGATCCAAAAAATGCTCAAAAATAAAAGGGCTAAAATTCTCCCAAAACAACACCAAATAGTAGAGCTTGTCCTTTTGATTCCAACAACACTTGAATCAACTAAAACTAACACTGTATGAGCAATTTATCGCGTTCTTATTTTTTGGACAAATAGTAAAAATTCAACTTGTAGGGTTGACAGTGCAAGGTATGGATGTTGCATGAAAGCTCACAAACTGACATGGTAGGGAAGTTCATACACTGACATGGCAGGGGTGACTTAGAGTATGTACTTGTTAGGTGGGAGCCAATGAGAAGCCTACATTTGGGCCAGTCACATGATGACACATGTCACACTACTATTGGGTTGATGGTTTCGAAGTTGCATCAATCACAGAGTAACACATGGCCCAATAATAGGGAACCATGTGGCCCATAATAGAGAACCATGCACATGGCCTAATAATAGGGTGGTGTCCTAGATGTGGCATATTAAAGCACCACACACATGGCCCAATAATAGGGTGGTGTCCTGGATGTGGAAAAAACTTGTTAGTCTGATTGACAAGTGTCTCTGGGAATCGAACGTGTGACCTCCATCTCACAAAACAACAACCTAACCAATAGGCGACACAAATTGTTTTTTAAATCACTATGGGTATTTTATATTTATTTTTATTTTATCGACCATTTATGGGAGAGGGTGGGGCCGACTAGCTCGCATAACAGGCCAAACCTAGATTCTATGCATGTTCATGAGACCAATGGTGTAACGACATTGGGGGCATTGAGATCACATATTATATCTAACCCACGGTTATTCCACTTGTCATATGACCGACAACGAAGGAATGGTCCCCAGGCACATCGCACCACTGCCCTTGACCCATGACCCACAATTATATATGTTGAATACAACCGGGGGCACAACCTCGGAGGAAAAAGGAGGGTCAACGACCCGTTCGTCACATGGAATCACACAACCATGGCTGGAGTAAGGGTGCGGAGCCATGGAGGGAGCATAAGGTGTGTGCTCATGGTTTCAAGATATATCATATGACCAAAAACAGAGGAAAAGGAGTGGGACAACAACCTATTTAATTTTTTGTTTAATATCAAAACAAATAAATGTAACCTCTTCCAACATTTACGGGTCGAACCCTCAACCTGCAGGATGTAAAATAGTGTGCCCAACCAATTGGGTTGTAATCATTTTGTTATATATTTTGCAGAGCTATAAGGATATGTAGAACATTCTACCAGGTGGGACGTAATCATTTTGTAAAATATTTTGTAGGGCCAGAATGGTATGTAGAACAGTTTGCACGAATAATTTTGAAGGGGCATATTATGCTTGATTTTTAACCTTTTTGAGCACAAGAAGAGACTAGATGGGGGTTTTCAAGAATTTTGAGCAGCGTGGAAGTGTTTTATTTTCAGTTTGAAGCTTGTAAACTTATGTAATGAAAATTTGAACATTTTAATGAAGTGGTCACGCTAGACCTGAAGGCGTAGCCCAAGATGGGTTTACTCCGTTATCAGTTTTGTCTTGTTTTATGCTGCATTTTTGTCTTCTTATTTCTGTAAAAATTTTGCAAATTAACTTATCTTTTTATACTTTTTCAATTTCTATCCATGGCCTAAAAGGACATAAACAAACCTGCAAATTAATCAATGAAACCATCACTTTCATTTTCGGATTAGTTTTGTATTAGAGCTTGGTATTTTTGAATGTTTGAGAGAACTTGCAAGGTTTTTTAATGCTTACAAGGTCTATATTGAGAAGAGGATAAGGATAACTTGAAAATCCTAACCCTCAAGTTAGCTCAAGAAGACCACATACTCCATAAGTCATGGCACATGAAGAAGGACAAGGACAAGAATTGATTTTCGAGGATGAGAGAGCTTTTAGAAAATATTTCTTTGATATGAATAAGATGGTGAAAGTATTGTACAACGAAAGAACATATGGTTGCAAGGAGAAATTTCTAATTAACCAAAAGGTGACGGTTCTGATGGGAGTAAGCCTCCACCTCATCCTTCTCCTTCACCTTCACCTGCTCCTTCACCTCCCTCTTCACATATGCCAACTCCTCCTACATCTCCAAGAGGACATGCTAAGTCTCCTTTGCTTAAGCTTGATGTCAATTTTGAATTTCTTAGGTCCCTATATTACTAGTGTAGTCCCTTATTGTTGTTAGTGTAGCCCCCTTATTGTTATTGTTGTACCCCTGTAACCCCCATATTGTTATTATTGTGCCCTTACATTATTATTGTTAGGTCGACTAGGATTATATTGTTACCCCATGGACTCCTATATATAGAAGGAGGTTTTTTCATTTGTATCATTCAAGAATTTTTCATTTATGTAATGTAAAGGAGGTTGCCCCCTCAAAGTGGCTTATTTCTAAGGCGTTGATCTCTCTTTTCTTCTACTTTTTGAGCTGGTTTCATAACATTTGGTATCAGAGCTTTGGATTCTAAGGTTCCACTGCTCCAACAGGTAATTGTGGAATTGGCGCTATAAAGTTTTTTCTACGAAGGTTCAGAAGATGAAGTTTTTACCATGTGAAGCGAAATCCTGAGGAACTTCGTGTAAATTTTTTTGATCTTGGTTCACAACATTTACAAGATCCTGAATTTCATATAAAAGAGGTGACCTTGGGAAAATCGGCATAACTCTTTCTCTGAGCATCAAATTATAATTATGTAAAAATTGGTTGAAATTACACGGACTGTAGTTTCTTGTGTATCAATTTTAGAGATGGGGGAGGAAAAAATGACACATGGAACACCATACAATTTCACTCTATTGAACTAGTCCATAATTAGGTTATTGTGGGAGATTGGGCATAACTTTGCCTTGAAGCATCCAAATCAGGTCAAAATTGTGGTATTCAAAAGAATATTAAGAGGACTACTATAGGAATGGATTTCAGATATTGAAGATCTAAAATCACAGAGATAATTCAATTTAAATATCGAGCTCCTCCAAAGAAAGAAAAAGGTGTTTATTTTTTTTCAAATTGCATAAGTCTTGTTTGAAAAATCAGTTTGAAGTGATTCCAAGGGCATATTGAAGCATAGATATTAGTATTTGGTTCTAAAATTCCCCTTAAAAATAATTTGAAACCCATTAATCCCTCAGATTACTCTACTATGACTCATGAAGATGAAGAAGTGCAACATGATATATCAAAATTACAAGAGCAAGTGCACCAAATTCTGCTCTCGCAAAGAGAAACAAAAAATGAGATGGAAGTTTTGAAGAAAGGTGTGGAAGTTAGTATGGATGGTTTGAAGAAGGGCATGGAAACTAATATGGATGGTTTGAAGAAAGGTGTGGAAGCTAAGATGTATGGTTTGAAGAATGGCATGTAAGACATGGAAGTTAAGTTCAAAGAAAAAATGAAATATAACAAGGAAGACATGAAGAATTATCTAAAAGTAGACATGGAAGGTTTGAAGGAGTGTTTGACAAAGTTGATACAATAAATGATTCCTAATGGCGAAAATATAGTAGAGGAAACTCATGATGAGAACAAAATAAATTTTAATCGTGATTTCATAAACTCGAATGTTGGATGAAAGACCCGCCATATTCCAAAGATCGATATAAGCAAGTTTGATGGAAAGGATCCTGTAACATGGATACTAAAGATGGAGCAATATTTTTATTTCAATAATGTGAAAAATAGACAAAAGGTACGCATTGCAACTTTATATTTAGAAAAAAATACATTTGTATGGTAGCGATGGCTTTTCTCCCATAAAACCATTTTCACTTGGTCAGTTTTTATGGAGGAATGATAGAACATTGTGAGGATACAAAGAGAAACACCTTCTTTAGCTAATTGATAAATCTAAAAAAAAAGGGTTTAATGGTGGAGCACATTGAGGACTTCCAAAAATTGAATATAAGAGTAACTGATATTCCAGAGAAACACAGGATTGATATATTGATAGGGACTTTAAAGGATAACACCCAACATGAGGTTCACCATTGGGAACCTGATTCATTGGAGAAGGCATTTATTTTGGCAAGAAAAAATGAATGTAAAATTATGGCGACAAGGGATCCTACCACTCACATCTATAAAGATGGAAGTGTTGCTACTCCTAGAATTCCACAACATACAAAGTTGAAACCACAACAATTCGAAGAAAAAAGAGAAAAAGGGCTTTGCTACAGTTGTCATAGAAAATACACTAAAGGTCATAAGTGTGTTGAGAAGAAATTGTTTTACATAGATTGTGAAGAGGAGGAAGAAAATGAACAAGAAACTTCAAAAGAAGAGGATATACACTAGGAACCAACCCTATAGAAAGAAGAAATGAGCCCAACCATATTGTGTAATGCATTGGCAGGAATTACCACTCCTCACACTCTCAAGACAGAAGGATATATTAAGAAAAAAAAAGGTGATAGTGTTGATTGTTTTCGGTAGTACCCATAATTTTATCCATTGTAAGGTAGCCAAGGAATTGAATTGCTTCCTATACACAACACCATAATGTCAAGTGATGGTTGCAAATGGAGGCACTTTAAATTTCTTTGGAAAATGCCATAATATCAAGATAACCATGGGGGGATATGTATTTAATAGTCCAATTCTTTCTATTCTAATGGGAGGTGTTGATGGTGTACTAGGAGTACAATGGTTACAATCTTTGGGGATGGTAGCTTTTAATTTTCAAGAAATTTTCTTGAAAATTTTTTTCCGGAGGAAAGGAAGTCAAATTATAGAGTATTGCAGGGAATCTGGGAAAGATAATAAGCTTTAATTTCATGAAAAATCTTCTGAAGAAAGAACAATGAGGTGTAATTGCACAATTATGCTCACTAGAAGTTCCAACATCAAAATAATCTATTTCTTCATATCTCCAAAAATTCTTGGACAATCATTCCAAGGTGTTTGAAACTCCCAAAGGATTCCCACCTATTCATGATCATGATCATGTTATTCATTTGATTCCAGGAAGTGGTCCTCCAAACGTCATGCCTTATAGATATCCTTATGTCTAAAAGCGAAAAATTGAACGTGTGATTGCAGAAATGTTAGAGGTTGTTATAATTCAACCTAGTCAAATTTCTTTCTCCGCCCCAGTAGTATTGGTGCACAAGAAGGATGGATCATGGCACATGTTTCCAAATTATAGGGAGCTTAATAAGATCACTATTAAAGATAAATATCACATTCCTGTGATTGATGAATTATTGGATGAATTACATGGAAAATTATTTTACCAAGTTGGATCTTCATTCAAGATATCATCAAATTAGAATGAAGACTGAAGATATTCTGAAAATATAATTTCGAACTCACGAGGGTCATTATGAATTTTTGTTCATTCATTTTGGCCTTACCAATGCACCTTCTAAATCTCAAGGGTTGATGAATTCCATTTTAAATCCCTTCCTTAGAAAAATTGTGTTAGTATTTTTTGATGGTATACTAATGTACAGTGGGTCTTGGAAGGATCATGTCCAACATGTTGACAGGGTGCTCAAACTACTGGAGGAGAAATAATTATATGAGAAAACTTCCAAATGTTTCTTTGGAGTACAAGAGGTGGAATATCTGGATCATATTGTATCTCACGAGGGTGTTAATGTAGACCCTAACAAAATTAAAGCCATTAAGGAATTGAAAGTCCCCACAACCATAAATCACTTGTGAGGATTTCTTGGGTTAACATGGTATTATCATAAGTTTGTTAAGAATTATAGCATAATAGTAGCACCTATAACAACATTATTGAAGAAAGATGCATTTTTATGGACTCCTTAAGCAACTAAGGCCTTTGAACATATTAAAGAGAAAATGTACCTAGCACTAGTCTTAGCTATGCCAAAATTCACAAAAACCTTTATTGTGGAATGTGATGCCTTGGTAAATTGAATTGGTGTTGTTTTAATGCAAGAAGGAAGACCCATTTCTTTTGAAAGTCATCCAATCAAAGGAAAGTATTTACAAAAATCTGTTTATGAGAAGGAAATATTGGAAATACTACATGCACTAAAGAAATGGCGACCTTACCTAATGGGAAGACACTTCAAGGTAAAAAATGCTCATGAAAGTCTTAAACACTTTTTGTAACAAAGACTATCTTCAAAAGAGCAGTGAAAATGGGTCACAAAGATGTTGGGTTATGAGTTTGAAATCATTACAAAAAATGGAAGCTAAATGTTGTTGCAGATGCAATCTCAAGAAAGGATGAAGAGGTGGAAGAATTGGTTTGTTCCATTTCTATTATCCAACCAGATTGGATAACCGAATCAAGGGATGAATGGAAGAAGGACGAAGAAGTTTGGACACTCATTCAAAAGTTGCAGCAAGATCCTATTACATCTGATACGTTTAGTTGGAAAAATGTTTCCTTATGGTAAAAATATCACTTTTATATTTGTAAGAATTCCGAACTAAAACAAAATATTCTTTTGGAATTGCACACTTCTCCTTTAGGAGGACACTCAGGATTTTCAAAAACTTACCATAGGGTGAAGAAATAATTTTTTGGGGATGGCCTTAAATCTGATATTCAAAAGTTTGTGGCAGAATTTTTTGTTTTCCAGCAAAACAAAGTTGAGACAATTAAGTCCCTGGTTATTGTATAACCTTTATCCATTCCAAGTCAACGTTGGGAGGAGATTTCAATGGATTTTATCATAGGTTAACCTAAGTCTGAAGGAAAGAGTGGCATCATGGTGGTAGTTGATAGACTTAGCAAGTATGCACACTTTTGTGCATTATATAATCCATTTAAAGAAAGTACAGTTGCTACTGCATTTATGGAAACAATTCAAAAGCTACATGGAAACCCAAAGATTATTGTAAGCAACAAAGATCCCATTTTTACTAGAAATTTTTTGACAGAATCATTTTCTTGTTTGGGTACTAAACTAGCTCATAACTCATCTTATCATCCTCAATCCGAAGGTCAAAATGAGATAGTGAATAAATTTTTGGAAGGGTATCTTCGTTGTTTTATATCTGATAAACAAACACAATGGGTCAAGTGGTAACCTCTGGCTGAATGGTGGTATAACAATTGCTTCCATACTGCAACAAAAATGACCCCATTTATGGCACTTTATGGATATCATCCACTGTCCATCACATCATCTTTAAGAGAAAATTATAAGATTCAAGTAGTGGAAGATCACATCAAGCATCAACAACAAGTTCTCCAACTCTTAAAGGATAACCTAAATTTGGCACAAAATAGAATGAAACAATAGGTAGATCAACATCACAACGAGAGAAGTTTTGATGTAGGAGACTGGGTATTTTTATGGCTACAACCATACAAAAAAATGTCCCTCTAGCAAGCTAAGAAGGACAATAAATTATCACCAAAGTACTATGGTCCTTACAAGGTGTTGAAAAATATTGGTACTATGGCATACAAATTGGAGTTTCCTGCTTCTTTGCGAGTGCATCTAGTTTTCCATGTTTCATACTTAAAGAAGGTTATAGGTGACAAAATTCCAGTTCAAACAATAGTGCCAGAACTTGATGAAGAAGGAAAAATCATATTGGAACCTCAAGCAGTCACAGAAACAAGAACTCGATAGCTACGAAATCAATCAATTTCATAGTATCTCATCAAGTGGAAGAAATTACCCACTAAAGATTCTACATGGGAGGATGAGAATTTTATACAGAAGCATCTAGAGCTAATCAAGCATTGAGGAAAACACTTTTTGAAGGAGATGGGCATGTAAGGTCCCTATATTACTAGTGTAGTCCCTTATTGTTGTTAGTGTATCCCCCTTATTGTTATGGTTGTACCCCTGTAACCCCCATATTGTTATTATTGTGCCCTTACATTATTATTGTTAGGTTAGCTAGGATTATATTGTGACCCCATGGACTCCTATATATAGAAGGAGGTTTTGTCATTTGTATCATCCAAGAATTTTTCATTTATATAATGTAAAGGAGGTTTCCCCCTCGAAGTGACTTATTTCTAAGGGATTGATCTCTCTTTTCTTCTATTTTTGGAGTTGGTACAAAATTACCAATGTATAATGGGGAAGTAAATTTTTAAAAGTTGGATAATTGGGTTCGTAAAATTGAAGTTTATTGCAGGATCTAAAGGATTTATGACAATGTCACAAATATCCAACTTGCTTCTCTTCGTTTGGAAGATGCAACTCTTATCTAAAAGGAGGCTAAAACATAGTTCAATATTTGAAGAAAAGCGATAAAATTATCTCTTCTTGGAATGATTTTATAGCTGCTTTAAGGAAGAAACTTTATACATTAGTTTATTGAAAAAATAAATAATGTACTGGAAAAAATTTACACAAGCTAAAGGTTAGAGTTTTCATAGTTACACTCAAGAATTTAGAAAAAAGTGCATTAATATTGGGTGTTGAATTGACCTCACAATATACTCTTCTTAAATGCATAGGTGGATTGCATAGTTATTTGAGACATGCTATACTTATGTTTAATCCCAACAATATATATGAAGTATGTGTTTAGGATAATCATTTAGAATTAAGAAGTAAGAATGTCTCTCAAGAGCCCAACAAGAAGCCCTTTAAATCTGGGGACAAAGGGAAAGGGAAGGCTAAAGGAAAAGGAAAGAAAAGTGATACCATCAAGAAAGAGGGAGAAAAAATTACTTGTAAACATTTTTCAAAAGATGGCCATGATGAAGACAATTGTTGGAAATTACATCCATAATTGAGAACAAAGAAGTTTAATAACAAGGGAGGAAAAAATATGCTACTACAACTAAAAAAGGTCTAGGATATGGTCATGGAAAATTTTAGGGGCTAATATTCACAGGTGGGCTAATTTTCCATGGTTTTTCCAAAAAAAAGATTCGCCAATTTCCAATTTTTTATAAAAGTGATTCTCCCAAATTTTACAATATAAAATTATTTTACCTTAAAAATCGCCAACATTATATAGACAATATATATAATATCATTATAAATTTGAATAATTTTACAAATACATTAATAAAGATTTTATATTTCTCAAATTAGGGACTATCCAGATTCGCCAATTTTTTAAACTTCAAAATAATTTTCCATCCTTGAAATTTTCCCTGGATATGGTTCAAGAAAAGAAACTAAAATCACATCAATGGGACTAAAAGGTATAATTTCTAATGCAAAAACTAGTTCTTCTAACAAGTATATTGAACCTCAAAATGATAAAGAAAGAACCAAGCTTTTTCATATTAGGGTCATAACAAGGCATACAAAGGTTGATACATTTTTTTATAGTGGATCCCAAGTCAATATTATCTCTGAATAAATTATCAAGAAACTTAATTTAGTGAATACACCTCATACAAAACCTTACCCTTTGGGTTGGGTATCTGATAATGCAAAATTGTAAATGACAAGAAGATGTAAGATCAATTTTTCTATCATTGAAAATTTGTAGATGAGGTAGATATTGATGTTGTACCACTTGAAATTTGTGGAATGTTTTTAGGGATTCCATGACTAAAAAGCCATATTCTATAGTCATGAGAAAAAATACCATCTTTTCAAAGATGGAATTGAGTATATTGTTAGATAACACTGCAACAAGATGAACTTATCTCTTCTTAGTGTAGGATAAATGAAAAGGCTTGTGAATGCTAGTAAGAATTTTGTATTATTGATGACAAAAGCTAAAGATAGTGTTGAATATGAATATTTCTCAGGATGTGATTCTAAATTCAAGCATGAATTGGTTGAATTTTTTAATACTTATTACAAGATGTTTCAGGAACCTGAAGCGTTACCTCCACAAAGATAAATCCAACATGAGATTCAAGTGCAGTATGACCCACCACTTCCAAATATTGTCATGTACAGAATGTTAGACTTGGAGAATACAAAAATCATAAGACAAATCCAAGATTTTCTTGAAAAAGGAGGCATTATACCTAGTACATCTCTTTGTGGATCTCATATTGTGTTGGTTTCAAAAAAATATGGTACATGGCACATGCGTGTGGATTTTTAAGCTTTGAATAAGATTACAGAAAATGATTGTCACCCTATTCCTAACAGTCATGGTTTTCTAGCTCAATTCAAGCATGATGTTTATTTTAATAAGTTAGACTTGAGAAGTGGTTATCATCATATAAGGATTGTTGAAGGTGATATTTGGAAGAATTCTTTCAAGACAAAACAAGGTTTGTTTGAATGGTTAGTAATGCTCTTTAGGATTTTTAATGCACCCACCACATTCATGAGAGTGATGAATGATGTATTGCGACCATACCTTGATGATTTTTTCATAGTCTACTTAGATGATATTATGATTTTTAGTAAGATTCATGAAGAGCATGTCAAGCATGTAAAGCAAGTTATAGATGTCTTGAAAAAGGAATATTTGAGGATGTCAAGAGTGAATTTTAGAAAACCTCTTTGGTTTAGTTAGGTCATATTCTAGTAGGTGGTGAATTGAATATTGATCCCTCCAAAGTTTAATTCATTGTAAATTGGCCTAAACCCAATAATGTGATAGAAGTTAAGAGCTTTTTGGGAGTAGCCAAATATTGGAGAAAGAACATAGCTAACTTATCATCTATTGAAACACCATTACATGGTTTGAAAAGTGTGAATTAGGTATTTCAGTGGGGAAGAAATCAGTGAAAATCCTTCAACACTTTGAAAGAGAAACTCAGTAGAAAACCAGTTCTAGCACTTCTAGGTCTCAAGCAACCATTTGAAATTCAAAATTATGGGAGCAATATTGATAAAACATGGTGAGTTGATGTGTTATTGTTCTAAAACCTTTTTCGATGTAGTAATTAACTATCTGACTTATGATAAATATTTATACGCTTTGGTACAAAGTGTGAAGAAATGGAAGCATTATTTGATGGGTAAATAAACAATTATTCATACTAACCATCAATATTTGCAATATATTCAATCACAAAACAAGCTACAAAAAGCTAGACATTTCAAATAGATGGGAATTTTGTAGCAATTTAATTTGATCATTTGGTATAAGAAAGGTATTTACAACAAAGTTGTAGATATGTTGGCAAGGTGTATTTTTAATGCATCTGTTATTCTTAAGCATAACTCAATCATGCATGAAAGTAGTTTTGAAAAATATGCTTAAGACAAATATTTTAAATATGTTTATCCAACTTTGATTCAAGGCAATCATGTTGATGAATTAGATTATCATGTTCATAAGAATTTCTTATATCATCTTGGAAAGTCATATGTTCCACAAGGTGAAAGAGTTAATGTCATAATGGAATTCCATACTTCTCTTATTGTTGGTCACTTTGGTGTTGGAAAAATAGTTTCTGAATTACATATGTATTGTTATTGGTCTTGTATGAATGAAACGGTATCAAGATATGTAAAAGGATGTTCTATGGGTGTTGCTAGTAAGCCAAGTGATAGGAAATTGGGTTTGTACACTCCACTTAAAATCCCTTCTTGTCCTTTAGAAAGTGTTTATATGGATTTTATAGGGGGGATACCTATTTCTAGAAAAGCTCATGATTATTTATATGTTGTAGTGGATCATTTTAGCAAAATGTATGCGTTTATTCCTTGTATGAAATAGGTCATAGCTGAACAAACTACAGAGATGTTCTTCCAAAAAGTTTAGGTTTATTTTTGGTTACCCATTTCTATTGTTTCTAATCGAGATTCTCAATTTATCGAGAATTTTTGGTTAAGTTTATGGGAACTCATGGACGCAAAGTTAAATAATAGTACAAAATTTCATCCACAAGTTGATGATCAGACATAGGTAGTGAAAACAAATATAGTGCATCTCCTTAGATGTTATTGTGGTAATCATCCTAAGCTTTGGGATGAAATTTTTCATTACATCCAGCATGCCTACAATCATGTCAAGAATTCTTCTACACGAGTATCTCCATTTGAAGCTTATTTGGGTTATTTTCCAAAGTCTCCTTTGGATTTTATCTAGGATCTGATTCAGGCGAAGAAACTAAAATCACATCCATGGTACTAAAATGTATAATTTCTAACACAAGTACTAGTTCTTCTAAAAAGTATATTTAACCTCAAAATGATAAAGAAATAATTGATATTTTTCATATTAGGGTCATAGCAAGGCATACAAATGTTGATACATTTTTTTATAGTGGATCCCAAGTCAATCTTATCTCTCAAGCAATTGTCAAGAAACTTAATTTAGAGACTACACCTCTTACAAAACCTTACCCTTTGGGTTGGGTATGTGATAATGCAAAATTGTAAGTGACAAGAATATTTAAGTTCAATTTTTCTAACATTGTAAACTTTTTAGATGAGGTAGAGCTTGATGTTGTACCACTTGACATTTGTGAAATTTTTTTAGGGATTCCATGAATGAAAAGCCATATTCTATCATCATGAGAAAAAATATCATCTTTTCAAAGATGGAATTGAGTATATTGTTAGATAACACTGCAAAAATATGAACTTATCTCTTGTTAGTGTAGGATAAATGAAAAGGCTTGTGAACGTTAGTAAGAATTTTGTATTATTGATGATAAAAGCTACAGATAGTGTTGAATATGAATCTTTCTCAGGATGTGATTCTAAACTCAAGCATGAATTGGTTGAAGCATTTAATACTTATAAAAATTTGTTTCAGGAACCTGAAGGGTTACCTCAAAAAAGAGAAATCCAGCATGATATTCAATTGCAGTAGGATCCAACAATTCCAAATATTGGCATGTACAGAATGTCGAACTTGGAGAATACAGAAATCAAAAGACAAATCTAAGAGTTTCTTGAAAAAGGAGTCATTATACCTAGTACATCTCTTTGTGGATCTTCTATTGTGTTGGTTCCAAAAAAATCTGGTACATGGCACATGTGTGTGTAATTGTGAGATTTGAATAAGATTACAGTAAATAATTGTCACCCTCTTCCTAACATTCATGGATTGCTAGATCAATTGAAGCATGATGTTTATTTTAATAAGTTAGACTTGATAAGTGGTTATCCTCATATAAGGATTGTTGAAGGTGATATTTGGAAGACCGTTTTCAAGACAAAACATGGTTTGTTTGAATGGCTAGTAATTCCCTTTGGGATTTGTAATGCACCTACCACATTCATGAGAGTTATGAATGATGTATTGCGACCATACCTTGATGATTTTTTCATATTCTACTTATATGATATTCTGATTTTTAGTAAGACTCATGAAGAGTATTTCAAGCATGTAAAGCAAGTTATAGATGTCTTAAAAAAGTAAAAGTTGTATTCAAAGATGTCAAAAGTGAATTTGGGAAAACCTATTTGGTTTAGTTAGGTCATATTGTAGGAGGTTGTGTATTGAAGATTGATCCCTCCAAAGTTGAAGTCATTTTAAATTGGCCTAAACCCAATAATGTGACAGAATTTAAGAGATATTTAGGAGTAGCTCAATATTGGAGAAAGCATATCACTAACTTCTCATATATTGCAACACCATTACATGCTTTCAAAAGTGTGAAGCAGGTATTTTAGTGGGGAAGAAATCAACAAAAATCCTTCGACACTTTGAAAGAGAAAGTCAGTACAGCACCAGTTCTATCACTTCCAGGTCTCAAGCAACCATTTGAAATTCAAACTGATGCAAGTGAATATGTTATGGGAGAATTATTGATGCAACATGGTAAGTCAATGTCTTATAATTCTGAGACCTTTTACGATATAGTAATTAACTATCTGACTTATGATAAATATTTATACACTTTGGTACAAAGAGTGAAGAAATGGAAGCATTATTTGATGGGAAAATAAACAACTATACATACTAACCATCAATATTTGCAATATATTCAATCACAAACCAGGCTACAACAAGCTAGACATTTTAGATAGATGGTATTTTTTTAGCAATTTCATTTTCTCATCAGGTATAAGAAAGGTATTTACAACAAAGTTGTAGATATGTTGGTAAGGTGTATTTTTAATGCATCTATTATTCTTAAGCATAAGTCAATCATGCATGAAAGTTATATTGAATGATACGCTTAAGATGAATATTTTAAATATGTTTATCCAACTTTGATTCAAGGAAATCATGTTGATGAATTAGATTATCATGTTCATAAGAATTTATTGTATCATCTTGGAAAGTCATGTTTTCCACAAGGTGAAAGAGTTAATGCCATAAGGGAGTTCCATACTTCTCTTATCGTTGGTCACTTTGGTGTTGGAAAAATTGTTTCCCAATTACATATGTATTGTTATTGGTCTTGTATGAATGAAACGGTATCAAGATATGTAAAATGATGTTCTATGGGCGCTACTAGTAAGCCAGGTAATAGGAAATTTGGTTTGTACACTCCACTTCCTATCCCTTCTCTTCCTTTAGAAAGTGTTTATATGGATTTTATAGGGAGGCTACCTATTTCTAGAAAAGATCATGATTATTTATATGTTGTAGTGGATCATTTTAGAAAAATGTATGTGTTGATTCCTTGTAAGAAATAGGCCATAGCTGAAAAAACTACACAGATGTTCTTCCAAAATGTTTAGGTTCATTTTTGGTTACCCAATTTTATTGTTTTTGGTCGATATTCTCAATTTATCGAGAATTTTTGGCTAAATTTATGGGAACTCATGGACACAAAGCTAAAGAATAGCACAACATTTCATCCACAAATCGATGGTCAGACATAGGTAGTGAACAAAACAATAGTGCATCTCCTTAGAGGTTATTGTGGTAATCATCCTAAGCTTTGGGATGAACATTTGCATTGCATCGAGCATGCCTACAATCATGTCAAGAATTCATGTACACGAGTATCTCCATTTGAAGCTTGTTTGGGTTATTTGCCAATGTCTCCTTTGGATTTTATCTTTGGTAAATGGATTACAGTGGATGGACATAGTGATGTGGACAAAGCCAAGCACTTTATTGAACAAATTCAGTTAGTGAATCAAAGTGTATAGGAACAACTAGAGAAAATTCAAGCCACATACAAAGAAAGACATGATAAGCATTATTGTGGGAGATCAAGTTTAGTTTTACATTAGCTGAGAAATATTTCAAGGTGAATGTAAAAATCTCAAACCAATAATATATGGTCCTTTAAAATTTTTGAAGAAGATTGGTAAGAACACTTTTTGACTAGATTTTCCACTTTACGTGCAAATATATTCTATTGTGAATGTGGAAAACTTAAGATTGTATGAGCCTCTTATGATCATTGATCAAGAAGATAATGTTCATATTCCATCTATAAAATATTTTTCTCCTTAGTAATTGAATGAATTGCAAGAAGACACTATTCTTGAAAAGAGGATAAGAACTTCATGCAAAGGAAATGTGGATTATCTTCATGTGGGGCTTAAAGGTACCAATCCAAGCAAAGCAAGGTGGATAGAGATCGGGAAAGTGAGGGAGTTGTACTCTCACTTACTTACTAATTAAAAACATACTTTTGGTGGGCCAAAAGCTTTTAGTGGGGAGGAGTGATTTAGGGGATCCAAAAAATTCTCAAAAATAAAATTTCTTAAGTTATCCTGAATATAAATTCCAAATCGTAGAGCTCATTGTTATGATTCTAATGACGTCATAATCGCTCAAACTAACACCGTATGAGAAATTTATCATGTTCTAAAGTTTTTTCCAAACAATACAAAATTCAACTTGTAGGGTTGATTGTGCAAGGTATGGATGCTGACATGGCAGGGATGATTAGGAGTATAAAATTTTCAGGTGGGAACCAATGAGAAGCTAACATATGGGCCAGTCACGTGAGGACACATGGCACATTTTTATTGGTTTGATGGTTTTAAAGTTGGGCCAATCACAAAGTGACACATGGCCGAATCCAAGGGCACCGCATGACACCCTAGATGTGGCCAAAATTTGTTAGGCGAATCGAACAACCTCTATGGGAATTAAACGCATGACCTCTAGCTCACAAAACAACCACCCAAGAAACATGCCACACAAATTGCTTGTTAAATCATAGTGTGTATTTTATATTTATTGTGATTTGGCTGACCATTTGGGGGATAGTGTTGGTTCGACGAGCTCACCCGAGCAGACCAACCCAGGTTCTATGCATGTTCACGAGACCGACATTGTAAATGAATCAAAGGCGTGGGGACCACATATTATATACCCATAGTTCTACCACATGTCACATCACCGACAATGGAGTAACGAGCTTGAACACGTGACACCACTACCCTTGACCCCTTAACTACAATTATATGCATTGAATGTGACTGAGGGCATGCCATTTGGGGAAATGTGAGGGGCCAATGACATGTTGGTCATATGGCAGCTCACACTACCACAGCGGGAGTAAGGGTGCAGAGCCACGATGGGAGGGTAGGGATTAGGCCCATGGTTTCATGATATATCATACAACCAACACCAGAGGAAAAGGTATGGGCCGTTGAACCCATTTAAACTGTTATTTATTATCAAAACAAATCAACATAACCTTGCCAAAAAATTTCAATCGAACTTGTGACCCGCAGGATGTAAACCAGTGTGTCCAACCATTTAGGATGTAATCATTTTGTTGAATATTTGGTAGAGCCACAAGGGTATGTAGACCAGTCTGTAGATATAATTTTGAAGGGGCATATTATGCTCAATTTTTAACCTTTTTGAGCTCTAGAAGAGTCTATATGGAGGTTTTTGAGCATTTTGGATAGCATGGAAGTGTCATATTATCAATTTGAAGCTTATAAACTAATGTTATGAACATTTAAGCATTTTAATGAAGTGGTCAACATTTTAATATCAACCTGGAGACAGACCAATATGGGTGAACTCCGTTGTCAATTTACTCTAGTTTTATGTTTCATTTTCGCCTCCTTATTTCTATAGATTTTTTGTAAATTAAATTATGTTTGTGTGCTATTTCATTTTCAATATTTTCCTAAAATGACATAAACAAAACTACAAATTAATCAATGAAACCTTCACTTTCATTTTTGGATCAACACGCATTTATCAAAGTTGTTACAATGAGGCCAAAAGGCCATTTTTAAGATAAAACAACAATGAGAGAACCGTAAACGTCAAAAAACCTAACCATCGAAGATGAAACACCAAAATATTTGTGGCCTCAATGGGGTTATTTTTTACATCAACTTCCTATGATAATACCTTTTTCATACAATATTTGTTTATCACACTTTTTAGCCCGGCGGAAAGGTCTACTCGAGAAGTACCTATTTTGAATTGGCTCGGGAATTCCTATAACCATTTCCTAGGGAGCTTCCACAAAAAAATTTGTTTCGGTCCTAAAAAGGACAGAAAACATTTAGGACCCAAAAATATATATAAAAAATGCCAAGATGGAGAATTGTGCATTGAGCTAGCAGAATAGGTGGGTGTTCACTGATATCCACCTAGATCAGTCCTCCATCTTAGGAATAAATGGTATCCATAGTGTTGACACTACTAAAAATTGAGCTAATTTTTAATGGACATTTTTCGCTCTTGCGATGAAATCTCATTATAATGAGAAAATGAGGTCTCACTAAAAGTTGTTTCCAGTACAATTGTACTATAGACAATTTTACAATCATCAATATTTTGAAAATAGTTATGGACATGTGTTGTTGAAGACAAAACTTGTTTATTCACACAAGTGTTTTTTGGAGTTCTAACACTAATGATCGTTATTCCATGTTGCCACAATACCAACAAAAGGATAGTTTTCCGATGTCTCAAGGTTGAAAAAAATTTCAAATTTGCATCAATCAATTGACAACATGGGATATCCTTTGATGATCATTCCATACCTTCCATTCTTTTTTTTTTAGCATCTGGATATTACTAGTCAGCATAAGACCGATGAGAGTGAGATTCAGTCTATTGATGGCACCAGACATCCTTCAAAAAAATTCCCATACCCTCAATGCTTTCCATTGGATGGTTGGAGGGTTTCATGTCGTCGTAAGTGCACCAAACTATTGTCAGAAGACTGATGAACTAGAGTATTTTAAAAATATGTATAGGAAACATAAATGATCCATATGACCCCTGTTAAGGTCCTCTGGGATCCAAAAAGTCCTATTCTTCCTCAATGAAATCAATTATTAAATTTCATCCCTAATCCACTATAATTTTGTGACATATAAAATGATGGAAATAGGCCAGTGTCTTATCCACTTGAGAACTGGAGCAAAGTCAAAGGATGTTGGAGGTTGTAGTCAGAACTGAGAATTTAGTTGCTAACACTGGTATAGTTGAGAGAAAGCCTAAAATCTTAAGCATATTAAACCTTTAAGAGTTTACAAACCACAATTTACTATTTATAATAGGGAGTTGTGGACATGGTTTGAATGTTGACAGAAGACAAACATGTGAAAAATGAACTTGAAAAGTGGATATAGGGCCATGTTTTAGATGTATTTTTTCTTTACTTAAAAATTTACTAAAAAACCTAAAAAAAAAACCTCTATAAAACCACAATTCAATTCACCTTTTCATTAAAATTCAGTTAAGATTTGAATTCATTTAGGTTTGACATTAGGTTTTCCTTTGGGTTTTTATGAACTTGGATGAACCCAAAATTTTTTGATGTTTGTTGAATTTTAAACATTAAGGTTCAAATTCAATGAACCTTGAGACTTTGAATTGAACATAATTGATTTCAAAGGCGTTAGCCTTCCTAGGATGAGTTCAAATCACCAGAATCAAAACCCAATTATACTATTTTTAATCATGAGTTAAATCATGCATACTTCATAATTGCTTGATTACATGCAATAATCGTCAAGGCTATAAAAGCGATTACAATACAAAAAGAAAAAAAGAAAAAAATGGAATATGAGAGAAAATGGAAGTAATAAAGACTTGTTCATTCATTTTCTTCATATTTTTAAACAAGATTCATAATGAGGTATTGAAATTTAGAAAAAAAAAAAAAAAACAATTACGCACACCTTAAATATTTAATGCTTTCTATGAGTTCTTGGTCATCCAATATATTTATTTCACTAAATGGGAAATCTACACACAAATGGTTGTAAATGTAAAGAGTGAAAGTCTTATGGCTTGTGCCTTTTCTAGTGAAGACCTTTATCTTTCCTTATCTCAATATAAGTGCAAGCTCATGAGTTAGAATTTAATTACAATGAGTTTATTTCCAATTTACTAGAACAATCATCAATATGGCATGCATAGATTTGGAGCTTCAGTTAAGTGGAGTCTTCATCAGTTTGAATAGAGAACAAGGTGGAAATTCTAAGTTAAATTAGAGAAAGTTAGTATTCATTCTTGATTGATGCAAGAATGAGTTAATACTCCAAATGTTGATTGGAGAGAGAAAGAGTATGACTCTCAATTAACTAGCTATTAGAACTCGACTTCTAAAATTGAATTGTTCCTTCTTTGCATGCCTGAATTGCCTCTATAAAGAGGAGGATGAAGGTGCATAATAAACACAAGTTTGTGAGTTTATTTTTTTATTGTGGATAACATAAAATTGAGCATAAATTGTTCACAAGGATTTAGGAGATTGTGCACAAAATTGAGAGTTGGTGTCCTAAGAAATAGAAGATCACAAGTGTGAAAATAATTATGGATTTGCATTAAATAATAGGAGCTCACTTATGTGCTAGGAAATAGGAGAAGTGCACAAGTAAATAGGGGCTCTAGTGCGCAAGAGAATAGCATTTGTGATCAGACTAGAGGTAAGGAAAGTCAATGTTATTCAATAGGGGAACAATTGTGTGCTAGAGGGTCGAGATCACACAATGATCAATCTTGGCGGTGATCAATTGTATCAATTGAGGTTAGTGACAAGAAGAAGAGCGCTTTCTTAGACACAAATTTATTTGTAATATATCCAATTACTCAAAGATCAACCAATAAAATGCCACAACAAAGAAAGCAGGTTTTCCCTTTTTGGTTTCTTATGTAATCAACCATGTCAATTTTTGTGATGTGTTTTTGTATCTAGTGTTTTCATTTTGTGGATTATAAATTGTTAAGAAAATTTGTATTTAGGTGAAAGTAGTTATGGTTTCAATTTTCAGTTTCCTTATTTTGAGTTATTCATCTAAGTAGATGTAGAGTTTCAAGGAAATTTAAGATGGTATCAATGAAAATATTAACATAAATTTCAAACCCAAATTGAGAAGTCAATGAAGAGCACATATTACGAATAAGGATTATGCTAGAGTTTTGAGGTGTAGTATTTTTGGATAGAAGTATGGAATTCCAAGTACTAAGGGTAGATCACAGTTTAGTGAGAACCTCGTACTTCTTCTCATGAAAGGATCAAATCTCAGTGGTGTTGGAAGGTAATGGGGTTCTATAATTTGTGGTGAATCAAACAAATCCACCTCAAGATTCCCAACAATTTATCCATCACAACAAGAATGACACTAAGGCCATGAGAATCATTCTTGAGGGTGTAAGATACCATATTATCCCTCATATCCATGGGAAGAACACAACATATGATATGTGTAAATCCATCTTATATTTTTATTACAGTTCTAGTGACACCAAAAATCTTTATTTAAAGAACAATCTAAGAAACATATAGATGAGAAAAGGAGAGCCCATAATTACTTAAATTTCCAAGTTCACCCAATTTTTGGATGAGCTAGATAGAGTGGGTGACACTATGAAAGAAAGTGAAATTGTGAGTCTTTCACTTATAGGACTTCATAAGTCTTGGTTGAATTTCCAAGATGAAATCACTCACATAGAGAATATTCCTAGCTAGGAAAGGTTGTGGTCAGATTGTGTCTAAGAAGAAATCTGGAGAGGGATGATAGTTATGAGTTTAGCTATGATAGAGGACGAGGACAACTTTTCCCTTTCCAGAAAAGGTGGCAAAGAAAATGGAAAGAAGGTCCAAGGAGAGGTTGATTCTAGTCAGAAGGGAAAGAAGAAGAATAAGGATTTCAATATGATCAAGTGCTTCAGTTTCCATGAGTTCAGACACTATGCCACTAAGTGTCCTAGTTAGAAGAAGGATTATAGTAAGGATTTCTTGTAGTTGCTACAAACACCCTCCAAAAATTTTCCAATGATTTGATTTTTGAGCCTCCCTTCTTCCCACAAGACCTCATCATTGACTGTCGTCAAGTATTCATGCTATGTTAAAGACTTATCATTCCATACAGGGCTTGTGATTTCTTGTATTAATCTTGATCTGAACCTTTTCAATCACAAGCTATATCTTGCCTTAAATTTGCAGCTTTTTCAATCTTCCCTTCAGAAATTGTGAAATCTTGGAAGGTAGGCCAGCCTTGAGGATCTAAATTTCATAATTAAGAGAGGCAGGGAAAACTTGAGCTCAAAAAATGTGAAATTCTGGGAGGCAAGCCAACCTTGAGCTTATAAATTATGCAAAAGATTCCCCTGCCCTCAAAAATTGTGCAATTCATTCAGCCAAGGAGTTTCCTAGTCCTTTGTGGTTGGGAATTGCGCAATCCTTCTTGGCAGTGTGAATGCCCAATTTCCTGTAAAAGAAAAAAAGTGAAAAAGTGAAAAATCAATCTCTATAAAATATGAAGCGGATAATTAGGTTCCCAAATACTCGCATAAGTTTCTGTTTCTGAATTTTTTCCAAGTGTTTCTTTTTCCTTGATTTTAGGCACGTGTGTCATAAAACTTAATCCACCTAGATATATATAATGGATGCCCCTATATCTCATCTTTACATTCAATATTGGATATCTAGCCTTCCCAAGGAGATTAAGGAGTCTTCGGTGGAGTTTGAGGCGCTTTTCTGGGTGAGTTTTTCTTTTGTCATCTTTTATTGCTTTTTATGTCATTTTTTGTTGTTTCACTTCTGTGAATGTTATTTTTCTTATTTATTCTATTAGTTACTTGAGTTTTAATTTATATTACCTTGTATAAGTCTTGGTTTGGTCTGTCATTCTCTTTTTACAAGTATCGTATTAGAGTCTTATTTTTACCCTTTAGTGGTCGCCATTTCAGACACTCCTTGTGCATGCTTGTTTTTCCTTTTTCACGTTGATCTTCTGCACTTGATTTTCACTAATCTATCTTTCCTTATTCATATTTTCTCTCTTACATGCACTATCACTCAAATATGTCACTTTCCCATCCTATTCCCAGGAAGATATGCCCATTATTTGGCCAACAATTTCCATGTTCAACTAGGAATTGCGCAAGTCCAAGGCTCAATTCTCATGCTTGGCCTCTGATACTGTAGGGCGCGACCCAACTTGGTCCAATTCTGAGTCAAAAGACTCCACATTTTGAGGAGTGGTGTGCGCATTTCAGCAAATTCAAATGTACTATGTGATGTCTAGGGGATTCAGGGTAGGTCGAAGCCCCCATTAGGGGAATTTTGAGGTCTAAAATGGGCCTCCTAAGGAAATTATAAAATAATAGAGAAATGATAAAATAATATTAGATTACATCATTAAATTTTAGAGGGAAAAAAGAAAAACTATTTTTTCAACTCGTATTTTCAACTTATCTCCCTATGGGTGTACTCACATTTTGAGTGGAAACACTCATTGGATGCATAATTTGATTCCTCATCCAAGGATTAACCATGTTCCATACTTTTGCTGGACCCAACTACACAAAAAATGAGAAATACATGAAAAATGTGATTGTAATCATAATATTTCATGTATTTCATATTTCTGATATAGCAGGGTCCATCTAAAGTATGCAACATGGGTAATCATTATATAAGGAGTTAAATTTTTCATCCAATGAGTACTCCCACTCAAAATTTGAGTAAAACGTTAAGTAGATAAGTTGGAAGTATGATTTGAAAAAAGTAGTTTTATCATTTTATTATTTTTTAATATTTTTACCTTTTTACTCCAAAAATGGTGAATCATCCCCCATGGTTGAAATCATCATATTGAATCCTATTGGTTTTTATCAATTTTATTTTGGTTGGAAAATTTTCATAGGAGGATAATTTTATACCTCAAAGTTCCCTTAATGTCATTTTGTAGTGGGTTTCGGCCTTTTAGTTGATATTTTTCCAGCCCATGGTATGTGGACCATGGTTTTGTAATGATGAAAAGCTATATAAAGGAGTGTAATTTTGTTTTGAGGAGATAGAGATCATAGATGCATAGTTGATAAGAAAAATCCACGGTATTGTTTTCTTTTGGCCCTAAGGGAAGGTTCCGCAACTATGTACGCGGAGGCCTTGGAAGAGACTGCAATTATGTGTGCATACCCCCTACAACTGTGTGCGTGGGCCAGGAAGTGAATGTATTGAATAAATTCATCTTAAGAAAAGAAGAAGAAGTTTTGAAGGCATCCTTATGTTTATGCGTATATTTTCTTATTGTTTGCATTATGAAGTAATTATTGTTGTTTATATGCATTGTGATCTACTCAGTATTGCATAAGAATAATAGTAGCATGGTTCACCCAATGTTGTTTGATGATTTAATATTAGACTGTTAAAGTAGATAGATGCATCAGCACAGTTCATATTAAGTCATAAGCAAGAACTAAGTAGTATATCCACACTCCATTGTCCCTCTAGATGTAAAAAACCTAGTTTTGAAATCCCCCAATATTTCCTTTTGTGAGACTGTGATCTTCACTACAGGTTTTTGCCAAAAAGGGCTGATAATAAATGGTTTTTTTGGTGCACAGTTAACTCTAAACTTGGGTCAAGCCCAATCCAACCAACAAATGGTTCTTTTGCCGGGATCAGGATCTTTCTGAGGGATGTGGATGTGGCATCTGTCGCAGAAGGAAATACAAGATTGGGTAGATCAAAAGGAACAAGATTTCATAGTTTAGGAAAATAGAAACCCGCGATTTTCGACTGAAGCCTGGTTGTAGAGGTATATTTTTATGGAACAACACAAGATTTCTTTACAAAATTTTATAATGAACTACATGAATGGGTATCGAGGTTGACCGAGAACAATACTTGCTTTAAAAATGACAAACCTACTACGTGGAGCCCTAAATTAATAAAACAACTCAAGGATACCAACAAAAACATCTCAAGAGATGTTGATTTCTAGATCGATAATATTCTGGGAGGATTTATCACTGATTTCACCATAGACAGAACTGTATCTTACAGCAAAGCTAAGGGGATAGTTTTCAAGGGTCCGCGAGGTAAGTACCTAAATTATTTGAAACTGTGGATTACAACTCTTTCGTGTGAAAAGGAGATCCTACGGATGCAGTCAGATTAATGTTTTGAGGAAGAAGTAAATATAAGTTGAAGATTGGAACAACGCGGAGTGGGAAGTAATATATAGCAGATCGTGAACTAGATAACTTTATCCAGACTGATTATAGTCCCTTGTTAGGTGAATATGACAGTGAAGAAAAAAGAAGCAACCTTGCAACCCCACGATATTTCTCCTCCCAACCTCATGGTACACTAAAGTTAGGAGCTGAGATTAGTCAGAACAAGTTGGGTACCTGTTGGGCGCAGCCCAAATTAATCCAATTTTGGTTCAAACTCCACATTTTGAGGAGTGAAGTGGGCAACTCGGTGAAGTCAAATACACTACATGGTTTCTAGGGGATTTGAGGTGGGTCAAAGCCCCTCATTTTGTAGTGGGTTACAGGCTCTTAGTTGATAGTTTTTTCCAGCCCATGGCATGGGGACCATGGTTTTGTAATTATGTAAATATATATAAAGAAATGTAATTTCGTGTCGAGGAGATATAGATCATAGATGCATAGTTGAGAAGAAAAGGGCATTGTATTTTCTGTTTTGGGCCTTAAGGGAAGGTTCTACAGTTGTGTGCGCAGAGGCCTTGGAAGAGTTTGAAGTTGTGTGCGCAGACCCCCTGTAGTTGTGTGTGCAGACCCCCTATAGTTGTGTGCGTAGTCCAGGTATTGAATGTATTAAAGAAAGTCATCTTAATAAAAGAAGAAGAATTTTTTAAGGCATCTCTATGTTTATGCGTATATTTGCTTACTATTTGCATTATGAAGTAATTAATGTTGTTTATTTTCTTTATGATGTACTGAGTATTGCATAATAATACTAGAAGTGCAATTCACCCAATTTTATTTGATGATTTAAGATTAGAATGTTAAAGTAGATAGATGCATCAACGCGATTAAAATTTAGTGATAATTGAGAGCTGAGTAGTAGATCTACAATCCATTTACCCTCTAGATTCAAGAACCTAGTTCTGACATCCCCCAATATTGCCTTGGGTGAGACTGTGATCTGCGCTATAGGTCATTGTCAAAAGGGGCTAGTAATAGAGGGTTTTAATGGTGCATAATTAACTCTGAACCTGGGTCAAGCCCAATCCAGCAAACAAATGGTTCCATTGTCAGGATCAGGATCTTTTTGATGGGTGTGGATGTGGCATCCGTCAAAGAAGGAAATACAAGATTGGGTAGATTAGAAGGAATGAGAGTTTGTCGTTTAGGAAAATATAAACCCATTATTTTTTACTGAAGCCTCGCTGTAGACGTATATTTTTATGGAACAACACAATGTTTTCTTTGCAACGTTTGCTAATGAAAAACATGAGTGGGTATCGACGTTGACCGAGAACAATACTTTCTTTAAAAATGAAGAGCCTATTGCATGGAGCCCTGAATTAATATGGAAACTCAAGTGATCTGGGTCCATCACCTCCTAGATTAACCCATGATCTTTTACTTCTGTGTTGTGGTTAGAATTTCATTAAAAAGAGCATTGAATGAACACATATGCATGCTTTAAGCAAGAGGAAACAAGACAACAGTCAACAACATAAGAACATGAGACGTTGATAACAGAGTTCACCCTGTGTGGGCTACGTCTTCGAACCCGGTGTCAATATGGGGTAGGCCGCTTGATATAGTGTTGGAAATGGTGATGATGTACATGGACTATGTTTTCTAGCATACAAAAAATATATGCCCTCAACATGAGTGGCTTGCCTCTCCACAAGATGTTCTGCTACAGGAACTCTCACTCGCATTAATCTTCATATCAACATAACATAATCTCACACAAAGTGATGATGAGGACCCCTTCATCAAGGTTACATAGAGATATAAATCAAACATAACAATCCATGGTGAATACATCTCACATGAAGTAGAAATGTAGATCTTGCAACATAAATTAAGTAGGGATCTAAATTACATTTAACAGCAAATGATAAAAGAAGCACATGACATCAATGCTACATATACCTCAAACCCTGAAGTTAGTTGAAGAAGTGGATTCTCAGCTAATGAATCCGGTTGCACCATCGAATTTGTGGCATCGAGAGGCATAAAATTGATTGTCTACACTTGGGAATATGACACCGTTACTCCAATATGGAAAATGGACAGAAAATGTGAAGCTTTGCTACTAAAACGGACATCACCATTGAGTTCCTGTCACCGAGAGGTGTAAAATCGACATAAAATTTGTCAAAAACTGACTCCGACAAGTTTTGTGCCTCAAGGAATCTTTCTAATGCCCCTCAAGATTCCTTAGGGCATGGTTTCACCCTCTCCTCAGATCGAGGTTCCACCCTGCTGCTCACATGCGCTCTTCTGCCTCCTCTCGTTGCCCTGCAGACTTACAACTTATATAGTGGTGGGTGGGCGGAGTGATCAAAGCTCTGCTCATGGTCTGTTGGTGGCGGATGAAATTAGGTCGGCGGAGGTCAGGGTTCGAATCCCCCACCTCCCCCAACTTAGTGACTTGTTTTGCAGTTGTGGTATTTCATTTGAATTTTATTTATTTTTGGTGGTGCCCACTCAAGGGCTGGCCACATGGGCCAGGTAGGTTCAACCCTCGCCAACACCGTTATGTCTACGTTTGGTTGCACTGTGTATACATATATGTATATAATACATTATGGGTGGGGGTGTCGGCCGAGTTCACCGAGGGTGGCCTGCCCACTGCCCATTTATGGTGGAGTTGTGAGGACCAGGGGTGGTGGGGTTAACAGCTCGCCCCCCAATAAATTTGATTTTTTGGTTCAAATATATATATGAAATTTATGTTATAACTGAACGGTGGGGGTGGTTGGGGTGGCGACTCACCACCCTTATTTTTTCATAATTTTCTTAGTTTTTAAAACAAATTTCCACTTTTAAGTTTTGTCGAAAATAAGGGATATTGGGAAAATTAAAGAGGCAAAAATTTCTCCGGCTCTCGGGTGCTGGGTTCCTTGTCGATTGATGGTGAAATTATAGGACACGTAAACTGGGCCCACTCCCCATCTTTGACTGCAAATTTTACTTGCTCTAACTTCTCCATACTGGCTCGGATTGGAGATCCATTCACATTGTTGGAATCATACCGATGAGCACTTCAATTTGAACCTAGTTTGAAAGCATTATGAACACTTTGGATTTTGACAATTTCTGAGCCCTCCTCGTCTCTTGAGGTTGTCTGGAGCCACCTTGATCATCAAGGATGCCAAAAAAAAAATATCAAGAGTTGTTGATTTCTGAATTGATATTATTATGGGAGGATTTATCACTGATTTTTCCATAGACACCATTGTATCTTACAATGAAGCTAAGTGAAGATTTTTCAAGGGTCTGTGAGGTAAGTACCTAAATTCTTTGAAATTGTTGATTAAAATTCTTTTGTATGAAAATATCATGCTATGGATGCAATCATATTAATGTTTAGATGAAGAAGTAAATTTAAGTCAAAGGTTGAAACAATGTGGAGTGGGAAGTGATACCGATTATATCGTGTACTGAAGAACTTTATCGAGACTGATTATAGTCCCTTGTTAGGTGAATCTGAGAGTGAAGAATAAAGAAGCAACCCTGCAACCCCGCGACATTTCCTCTCCCAACCTGAAGGTGCACCAAACTCAGGATCCGAGTATATTCAGAACATCTTCGAGTTGCCCCATCCCTCTATTCCTCTTAACCGCCATACCCCTCCCCATAATTCCCCTACACCCCTTCCCCATAACCCCCCGTGAAGAAATATGGCCGACGATATCAAACTGCATGTTTTTAGAGGACTAAGATCAAAGGATCATAAGAAATTTTAGTTTTTAGTTGAGGCAGTATGGAAAGAAAGACAAATTACTGATGACAATGTAAAGAAGGCACAACTCACTAATGCACTATGAGAAAGAGTCGTTACATGGTGTATGAAGCTTTTGACGACTAGTCAGGCTACTTCACTAGATGATATAAAGAAATCACTGACATTAGAATTTAAGAAGATGAAGTTGCAGTCGCAGTACATCACTAAGTTGAAGGAAATCAAATAGATGCCTGATGAACTGTTTTGGAGTTGGATTATAGGTTCAAGATGTTAATGGGACAAGTGAGCTTTAGAATACCCACAAAGCAGCATAAGGAGTGGTTTATTACTTCATTGTTGCCACATATCAGGTTACCTTTGGCACAACAAGAGGTATTGGCCCAAGACGAAGCTTTGGAGGTTGCAATGAATATTATCTTCGCCAATCGTAAATAATCACATAGGAGTACAACAAATTCAGAGCCAGCTAGCAAATTTTACATTGGAATTGCAAGGTCTGAAGAAGGGTAACAAAGTTGTAATGTTCCTAAATTAGCATGCAGCTAATTAGAATATTAATTTTACTCTTAAACATCTAGTTAGATGAATAAATGGGTAAGGAGGCCCATAAAGCTCTTTAGTAGGCATAAAATACCTCTTAGTGTGCAAAGGGATCATGTTAATAACTGGATCAAACACCCTCATGTGAGAACAAGGGCTAATATATGTGGACAAGGTCTAATTTGACCAAGTCAACTGCATTAATTGAGGAGGAGTGGATCATCAATAAATATGGCCTAGTATCAACATGGATTAGTTTAGATGGTTAGAATAAATATATCTTGGGTGTGAAGGAAGAAAAATGCATGAAGACTAAATCAAGGTTGACCAAATCAAACAGCGCTGCAAATAGAAGAGTGGGACTAATGGAGACAACGTGATTTTGGAGGAGGAGCCTTTGCATGGAAGTAACTTCATAAATGGGTGGGACCCTTGGTGAGGAAGCTCATCAACTATATAGTGGATGGAATGGCAGCCATATGGGATATGATTGAGTATATGATTTTATGATTGAGTCTGTTTACACTTATTCGAAGCTTCATTTGTTCAACTAAGTTTGCAGCACTGTTTAGTGCAAGGGTTTTCTCATGAAATAATTCCCCACTCTTGCTTAGATATTTTGTTTAAGAAATCTGAGAGGAGCATTTTGGGCATCATTTCCACTATCAGGAACTTGGCCAAGAAGTCACCTACAACTACAGCACAGTCCTTTGGGGAAACTGTGTTATTTCCAAGGTGTTGCACTGGAAGGGTTTGAAACCCTTGTTTTATGAGCTAGTTTCCCAGGAGGAGGATCAGCCTTTTTCCTGGAAAGCTAGTAGTATACAACCATTTATTTTCATGATCAGCCATTTTTACGTAGAGATTCAGCTATACAGTGTGATTCAGCCATAGATCTGCAACATCTACTTCTTGTACTTCATGTTTATCAAGAAAGCCTTGCCGGGTCATCTTGGATTCTTGTAAAAGAGACTAGATCTCTATTTTAATGCCTCATTAATTAATACAATAGTATATCTGATTGTCTGTCTATTTCTGAGTATAAACCTTAGATAAAACCGTGTTGTCACCTGTTGCAGTATTTCTGTGTTTCAGTAGTCTTGGGGTTGCAATGTTTTTGAGTTGTTTTGAGCATGGGAGGCCTGTTTAACTAGGCAAAAGTCATTTTTTTCTGATCTCCTCTTAGATATAGGTGTTATAATAGTAGATCTAATGGATCCATGGATTTATTTGATTTCCATAGCATATATTTCTGAAAAATGCGTTTTCTGTGCATGTATTGTTGACTTTCCCATTTGGGAATATTACAGTGGTATCAGAGCTCTAACCTTGGCTCAACCTGTGAATCATGTGATCTAAGGATTATTCTCATGGGAAGGAGAGGATTTAAAAAAGATATCAAGGTGAACCGTTATTTTCTAGAGGGAATGAGTTCTCAAAACTTCTTCTTCGAACCCTACAGGGTATAAACAAAGACATCAAAGAAATGAGGAGGGAAAAACATGGAGATCCCTCAACAATATTTGTACATGAGGAAAGACCTAGTTCCTCACATTATGGGTGTGAGCATTCAGCCATACCATCAGATCTATGACGCCCTACCAGTCATATGTTCATGGAAAGAAATATGGAGAAAGGAGATGTGCTAAAGAGGGAGACTCTTGGTGATTATTTGCAATAATATGAGTCTCAATCTAAGGGATTCAAAGATCACTTGAAATTCCAAGTTTTTTGCAGGATCAAGGAGGAAAGAAGCACAAGGGGCAAGCAGCATGGTGTGGGTAGATTCTTTCTATCTACTTTTGATGGCTTACCTAAATGTTCAACTAGAGTTTGGGTGGAGGAGCTAGACACTTATGTGCACCAACACCAAGTTTCAGAAGAGGAAGCTATTAAAGTAGCAACGCTGCATTTTGAAGGTAAGGGCTATGCTTGGTGGTTATTTGAGTATTTTTACTTAAAGAATGAAAATACATCTACTTATGCAAGGTTCACTAGAAGGGTAGTAGAAAGGTTTGATGGAAAACACTCTAAAACACCTTTGGTGAAGGTAGACAAACCAAAAAAAACAAAACCATTGCATGAGTTGGAAGGATCTCTTACGCCAAATCCATTTCAGAAATCTATTGAGGGGAGTGAGAACTTGTATGACACCTTTCCAAGGGAAAAATCCCCATTGCATGAAGAACTTTCTTCTCCTAAGGAAGACATGGAGATTCCTCCTTCAAAGAAAGGCCAAGATCTAGGGTCTATCATTGTTGATGAGGCATTTTCATATATTGATGAGAGGAAAAATAAGGCTGGAGGTAACAGTGTTTTTATATCAAGGGCACATCTAGGACCTCACGAAGAGGAGGGTGGAGCATTTTCTCCAAAGAGAGAAACTCTTGCACTCTTGCAAGAAGTTCCAAGGACTCTCACATATGGAGATCATGGTATAGTCTATCTGCAGCATGTGCCATCATTGACAAACTGTGGGATCTTGAATATATAAGGAGATGAATGGGAGGACAAGAATCATATGATGAGGAGCACACACCCCTCTCTATTTCAGAAGTTCGATGCACAAACAAGGCAGGAGGATTTTTGTAGTAAGGGAAAAGGCAAAATCCTCCCACATACATCCTGCTCTATGCCTTGATGTCTATTTGCATGGAGGCATTCCACCAGGCAGACCCCTTGATTGGAAAATAAATAAAGTGTTCTCTCAACTTGTTGCAGCAATGACATATTTGGCCAAGGAAGGATCCTTGGGAGAAGCTATCACAGCACTGAGAACCATTGATGGGTTTCAAAGGGAGGCAAGCAATTTTCTGTTATGGAAATTTCCATCTTCCACTCAACTATCTGCGCTGGAAAATGATTCAAAAGTATATTATTACATGAGCATGGTATCAAATGGCCACTCCATAAATTTGGAGCAGAAAATGATACTCCTATACACAAGGAAGATTTCTAAATATGACAAGAGGGTATCAACACTCTTGCATGCACGGGAAAAACTATGGAAGTTTTGGAGGAAAGGTACCTTCCAAAAGGTGATCTATTTCCATGCACTTCAATCTTGTCTTGAGCAAGATCAACTGCAAGAAAGGTAGCAAAGGAGGCGTAACATTACTCCAGCATGTGGCTTTGGCATTGAGCATGTCAAAGAGGAGAGCCATCATATGACAGATACTTCATTTCATATTTCTACAACGTTGTCATTGTTGGGAGGCCTAGATCCGTATTGGAAGTCCCAACTCTTAGTGGAATACTCCAAGAACCTCTTCACATGCAAGGTTCTTGATGGGAAAGTAATGAATGGAAGGTATGCAGTGATTGATGGAGTCATTTATTCCCATGATCAGATCTACTTGACTAAAGAATCCAAGCTCAAGAATAAACTACTACATGCAACCTATGAGATCTTACTTTCCAATCCCATTGGTTTCATTAAAACATACCATACTATCTTGATGGGATACATGTGGGAGAACTTCAAAGAGGAGATGCACTATCATATGAAGAAGTGCATATATTGTTTGGAGGGTAAGAAGAAACATAACTCTTGGGAAGAGTTATCATCACCACCTCCTTACTCAATGGGTGTGAGAGGGCGCTCCTCCATGAGATACCTCACTAGCTTGAACCAAGTGTATGGTAAGAATTATATTTATGTGCATCATGATATATCTAATATGTACTTGAATTTTCTTAACACTAATGTACAGGGCATTGCTCCAAGAAAGGGCACAATTTCTTATGAGCTTCATGAGCTACTAGGGGCCATGAGCAATGATGATGTTGGCCATCCCCTAGAATGTTTTGGGGAGATGATGTATTCTTCATGGTGTACCTCATTGACACCAAAAATCTTACACCTTATCCAAGCATGTAAGGATAATGGGGCAGCAAACAAGTGGTGGGAGGAACACTTGTTATATCATATTCTATGGCAGCTAGCACGAATTTAATTATGATTGCATATACTAATGATGTTCTTATCTTGTTTAGGAATGTGATTGAAAAAGAGAAACATTGGTGGGATGTGTCCATGGGGAGTGGAATTTTCCACACCTTTTATGCTTCTTGTTTCAAGAGAAGCATGGGAGATGATATGGCCACTACAATAGATCACTTTATGGAGGATGTTGGGAAAGACATGTTTTTCTTGGTTCATATTCAGCCCACACCTAATACCCTCTACTATTTTCAAGCTTTTAAGAAGCTTATGGCAGCAAGTAAGTGGTGGGATGGCCACTGATCACATCATGTTTTGAAGCAGCAAAAGGAAGAACAACGCTGGTTCCACTTAGAGGACTATTATCACCATCCAACATGCTACATAACACATAGTCCATCTCTATTTTGGGTTCCATATGGTAACTATACTATATTCACTATATGTGGGATAGATTAGGCAAGAGAGATTCTTGAAACCGAAAGGTGGGATCATAAGATTCCAAGTACATTGTGGCCTCATAATAACCATATCATTGTAACCCAATACCAACATTTCTATATCTATCATAAATGGAGGGAGAGACAGCGTGATTTGAACAAAATCCTCTATCGTTTTCAGTTATGCGGCCCACCTACATTGAAAGAGCCAAAGGTGGAGGACAATTTTCATAAGTTACCATTTTGGGAGGTGGCTCATTTTGTATGTATGATATATTGGGGATGGGAGATTCCCAACATATTTCAGATTCCATGTCTCAAGAATGCCTCTAGAAAACATATTGTTGCCTCCATGAGTGTTTTACTTTTTCATGATGATAGCTACTTGGGAGGAGCAACATGGGGATTTATTGATGAGACAAAATCTTGTTCCTTGGAGGACCTTATCATTTTAAGATGCTACAAAAGGAGGAGAGGAGGCTCTTCAGTTCTATCCTTGCAATTGCTTGACGACAAGCAACATTTGGGAGGGGACGATTGTAATATTCCTAAATTAACATGCAGCTAATTGGAATATTAATTTTGCTCTTAAACATCTAGTTAGATGAATAAATGGGTAAGGAGGCCCATAAAGCTCTTTAGTAGGCATAAAATCCCTCTTTGTGTGAAAAGGGATCATGTTAATAACTAGATCAAACACCCTCATGTGATAAAAAGGGCTAATACATGTGGACAAGGTCAAGTTTGACCAAGTCAACTGCATTAATTGAGGAGGAGTGGATCATCAATAAATATGGCCTAGTATGAAAATGGATCAGTTTAGATGGTTAGAATAAAGATACCTTGGGTGTGAATGTAATATCGCAAAATAGGGAAATTCTACAACAATGAGAATATCTTAAGATATTCTAAAGTCAGAGATGCAGCAATGTAAGAACACATAATGGAGTAGTAGTGATGAATCAATACATAAGACATGAGAAGAATCATACAACCATCATATTGATCTCATAGCATCAAAAGAGTACAAATCCTTGAGGAAACAATCACTCAAGCTAGGCAATGCATGCCTCAATAGAACATGTACAAGAAAATGAAGAACACTGCTACATATAGAAAGCCCAAGGCTATGACTGCACAGTTTATAGGCGGCACTACTACAGAAATAATTTCAATACATAGATATGGAAATGTATGGCTCAAATAAAGTGGGGAGCAAAGCTCTAACCCTTGGAAAAAAATATCAAGTCAATCCTAGAATGATTGGCTAAAATATACAAAATGGAAAAATGTCGGAGTAGCAGGGCTGAGTAGCAGCTGCAACTCAAGAACTAGATGGAGATAGTTGTAGATGATACAAAAGCTGAATAGAGCTCCTCCAATGGATCTTCCAAGTGAAAGGATGATCCTAACACTGAAGATCTCTCCCTCCACACAAACACTACAACCCTCACTGCAAATACACACTGAAAATAACGCAGTCTAAGAGAGGGAATACGCTATAGATCATGGAAATGGTTGGCCTGCTGCCAAAGACGGTGAAATATGCCTAGAGATCCCCCAGAATGATCTCCCAAAGGGAAGAAAGCTTCCTCCTCTGAAAAATAAGCCAAGGACTGGTGTTGTGGAACTCCACTGCAACACCCTGCAACACAACGTTATACTTCAGCAAAAATAACGATGTAGATGAAGGATGTGGCTTGGCCTTGAACCTAAATGTGGAGAAATGAAGAACAAGATCCTTCAAGAGGCCTCTCTTGGAAGGAGAAGGAATTCCTAAATAGGAAATCCTTGTGCTAAGCAGCACTGCAACTCTGCTAAACACCAGGAGAATGCACAAAGTCTAAACAGACATGAAATCAATAATCATCAACATGAATAACAATGGCTACCTTTCCCTCCTTTTAAACAAGTGAAAGCCCTCTCACCATGGGTCCCACTCATTAGGGTTTCCTCCATCAACGAATCTTCCTCCCTCTTTCACTGCGTTGTCCCACAAGATGCTCTCCACCTCATATCCCTGCACTGTTGACTTGGTCAAACTTGACCTTGTCCACCTGTAAATGTCCTCTCTCACACATGAGGGTGTGAAATCCAGCTCCCATGATTATCCCCTTTCATACTATGAGGGATTTTTTCCATGTTTTTAATTATGTATGGGCCTCCTCACCCAATTATTCAACTCCTAAGTGAAATCAACAAAATTTAATATTCCAATTTTTTGTAGGCAAATTTTGGAATATTACAGTGAAGGAAGATAATGCATGAAGACTAAATCAAGGTTGACCAAATCAGACAACGCTGAAAATAGAAGAGTGGACTAATGGAGACAGCATGATTTTGGAGGAGGAGCCTTTGCATGGAAGTATCCTCATAAATGGGTGGGACCCTTGGTGAGGAATTTCATCAACTATATAGTGGAGGGAATGGCAGCCATATGGGATATGATTGAGTATATGATTTTATGATTGGGTCTATTTAGAATTATTCCAAGCTTCATCTGTTCAGCTAAGTTTGCATCACTGTTTAGTGCAAGGGTTTTCTCATGCAGGAATTCCCCACTCTTGCTTAGAGATCTTGTTTAAGAAATTTGAGAGGAGCATTTTGGGCATCATTTCCACTATCAGGAACTTGGCCAAATATTCACCTATAGCTATAACATAGTTTTTTGGGGAAAACTGTGTTATTTCTAGGGTGTTGCAGTGGAAGGGTTTGAAACCCTTGTTTATGAGCTAGTTTCCCAGGAGGAGGATTAACCTTTTTCCCAGAAAGCTAGTAGGAGAGTCTACAGCCATTTCTTTACATGATCAGCAATTTTTATGCAGAGCTTCATCTATAAAGCATGATTCAACCATATATCTATAGCATCTACTTCTTGTACTTCATGTTTATCAAGAAACCCTTGCCGAGTCATCTTGCATTCTTGTAAAAGATACTAGATCTCTGTTTTTATGCCTCATTCATTAATATAATAGAAGATCTGATTTTATCTCTATTTCTAAGTATAAAACCTAGATAAAACTATGTTGTCACTTGTTGCAGTATTTCTGTGTTGTAGTAGTCATGGGGTTATAGTGTTTTTGGGTTGTTTTGAGCATAGGAGGCTTATTTAACTAGGAAAAATTAATTTGTTTTTTATATCCTCTTATATCTAGGTGTTATAATAGTAGATCTAATGGATCCATGGGCTGATTTTTATTTCCATAGCACAGATTTCTGAAAAATGTGTTTTCTGTCCATGTATTTCTAACTTTCCCATTTGCATCGACATAAGAAGAGAACAAGGAAGTAGATGATAATAACTAAGTTTATCACAAAATATGATATGGAATAGGAGATCCTAGACTTGGGATCCGATGCCAATGAATTTCCTAAGAAAACGTGGGACTTAATGGGAAGACAAAGAACTAACGATAGTTTCTCTTTTTGAGGATGGCCAACCAACAGAATATCCTACCTATGGGAAGGGTACCTAGCCTTATAGTAGATATTGAAGGAGTGGGTGTTGTTTCATATTTTGAGGTGATTGAAATTTTCAATGATAAAAGCCCCTATCTGGCACTGCTTGGATTCGATTGGGCTCTCGATAATTTTTTTGTAACAAATTTGAACAAAATAAAAATGGTATTTGAAAAGGAGAACCTTAGGGTCGCTGTTTCTTTAGACTCGTCTAAAGGAGTATGCTATAAAAATCCTATCCAAGATGAATAATACGATGCAGATGTCAACAACATTTATAAGATGATAACTAAGGAGGAAGATTGGGTTAATCCCAGGCAGATGGTGAACTAAAGTGGGAATAGGACAGTTCTTGTACTTTGGATTCTTAAGAAGAACTGGAAGATTGGTAGAATAGATTGCATGATCTATCTACAAGACAATGTGCCAGAGTCACAAAAGAAATCTGCTGCATAACTTCAAAGGTATGTAGTTTTCATTATTAAGATGGGATAGGATATGTAATCCTTTTTCTTGATGAATATGAAAGAGAAATACTAGAAGGACAAAAGTTACAAGCTTTGTACGTGGCTCTGAGGTATACACCTTCTAGATGGTGGGGCACTCATAAAGAGAACATAGGAAGTTGGGAGGAATATAGAAGATTGATTTGGATCATATTTGGGCTAGAAGATACAGGAGTCGAAGTAAAATATGTTGGTAAGTTGATCCCCGAGAGCATACTTTTCGCTGCACTTAAGCTTGGCAATAAATTCTAGAAAAAGAGTGGGTACATGGGTTTATCCACATGCTAGAGACAATTCCTATGAATTGGTGTCTTGAGAGAGAACTGCGACATGGAATTGCAAACTAGACAGATTTGGTTGAAGCATTCATACTAACATTTAGTTTTGAAGATGACTGTCTGTGCATAGATTCAACCCTTCATAGAATCAGAGAGAAGGTCTTTGAAAAAAAAACAATGCTAACATGAATGTAGCTAGAATGGAAAGCGTAGTTGGAACAAGCGCTAGAATGCTACGATGTGACTGCAAAAGAATATGACAAGGATTCATGCAATATTGATATTACAAAATCAAAGGGACATCGCCAAGTTGTTGGACCAAAACCTACAGTACCTGATATAGAAAATCCTATAGAGAATATGAAGGTGAATATCAGATCTGAGGAAGAGCTAAAATTGTCCATAATTGGAGATTATTGGGACAAAGACACAATTAGCAAAATTACAGAGTTGATGCATGAATACCAAGAGCTCTTCCCCACAAAATTTTCTGACATGAATGGCATAGTAGCAGACCTCAGAGTTATGATAATTCCCATAAAACTTGACACAAAGCCAGTAAATCAACCACCATATAGGTTGAATTAAAAATACAAGGAAAAAGGGAAGGAGGAGCTAGATAAAATGATCAAAGTTGGGATAATTGATCGCGTCAAAGAATATGAATGGGTAAGTCCCATGGTAGTCTGGGAAAAGAATACAAAATAAGAAATTAGGATTTTTGATCATTTGAGAAAACTAAATTATGCATGTCTACATAAACCCTTCCCTACACCATTCACAGGCGAAGTACTGGACAATGTAGGAGGACAGGAGGCCTATTCTTTCACAAATGGATTTGCGGGTTACAATCAAATCAGAATTTCACCAGAAGATAGGAATAAGACAAATTTTGCTACATAGTGGGGATATTACCTATATACAGTGATGCCTTTTTCCTTGAACAATTATCCTGCAATATTCTCCAGAGTGGTGGTAACAACGTTCAAAGAGTATATACACAAATTATTGGAAGTTTACTTTGATGATTGGACAATCTTTGGGATGTTGAAGAAACATGTTGCGAGTTTGAGATTGATGTTGGACACATGTATGAAGTACCAAATCTAATTGAATCTAAATAAGTGTTCTTTTGTGTACCATTTGTTATATTATTGGGCCATGTGGTTTGTAAGAAGGGATTAATGGTGGATCCCGCCAAGATCACAATTATTTTGAACTTGTCAGCACCAAAAATATTGAGACAACTATGTATAACACTTGGACACACTAGCTATTACAAAATTTTTATAAAGGGGTATGTGTAGATAACTATGCCAATGGAGAATTTATTGAAGAAATATGCCACTTTTCATTGGGATGAAGAATGCTAGAAAAGCCTTGACATACTGAAGGAGAAGATGGTAACTATGCCTATTATGGTTTTCTCAAACTATAAAAAGGAATTTCATGTACATGTCAATGCATATTGCATAGAATTTGGTGTAGTACTGGCACAACCAGGTGTAGGAGAAATTTATCACCCCATAGCTTTTGCAAGAAAGAAATTATCCAAGGCGGAGAAGAAATATTCCATGACAGAAAGAGAAGGGTTAGCTATGGTCTATGCATTACAAAAGTTCAGGCATTACTTATTGGGAGGACATTTCAAGATTTTCACTGATCACTCTGCACTAAATTATTTGGTAAAAATCCTGTTTTGGGGGAGCGGGGATATATTAATGGCTATTATTGTTACAGGAGTACAGTTTTGAAGTTGTAGTTAAAACAGGGAAATTGAATGTCGGAACTGATCATCTGTGAATATTGGAGATAGGCGAAGAAACCATAAGTATCAAGTATAACCTACCTGACACACATTTATTCACAATCAGGGTCGCGGATGATCACTTTGCAGATATTATTCATTTTACTGCCACAGGACTAGGGCCTATGGAATATACTACACAGAAAAACAAGGAGGTGGTAGTCAAAGCAGCTAATTTTTCGTTGATTGTAGGACACTTGCACAAAATGTGATAGGATGAAATACTGCGTAGATATGTCCCTGAACATGAGAGGTAGAGTATTTTGGCAGAAGCTCATGGAGGAATCGTAGGTGGGAATTATGCAGGAAAGGCCACTACATAGAATATCTTGAGGGTTGGGTTATGGTGGCCTACACTACATAGGGATGCTAAATAGTTTTGTCGAGCATGATATATATGCCACCATCCAGAAGAGATGAAATTCCACTAAATTCACAAGTGACGTTGCAAGAATTTGATAAATGGGCTATTTAATTTGTTGGTCCTATTAACCCACCAGGAAAGAAGATTAGAGCAAGATACATAATCATTGCAACTAATTATTTGACAAAGTGGGCCAAGGCACAACCAGTCAAGGATTGTAGCACAGATACCACCATGAAGTTCATATTTGAGTACATTTTGTCTATATTTGGGTGTCCAAAGATGTTGATGAGTGACAAGGGTTCACATTTTTTGCATAAGACTATTGAGGTGCTCACTGAATAATTCCGAGTATACCATCAGAAGAGTACACCATATTATCCTCGAGAAAATGGGAAAGTCGAAGATTTCAATAAGATTCTGGAGCATGCGCTCACAAAAGTATGCAATGTGAATAGGAATGATTGGGATCTCATAATTCCAAATGTGTTATGGGAATATAGGACAACATGTAAGAAGATGACAGGACAAACACCTTTGAGGCTGGTATATGGAAAAGAAGTAGTCATGCCTATGGAATACATTGTTCCAAGTTTGAGAATTGTAACCTTCACAAACATGGAAGACTGCAATATAACAGAAGAAAGCATGGAGCAATTGCATGCTTTGGAAGAAGACATGTTTATATTAGGTTTCCATCAGCAAGTACAAAAAGCAAGGGAGAAAGCATGGCATGAGAGGAACATCAAGCAGAATGTATTTCAGGAAGGAGATATTGTACTATTATATGATAGAAAAATTTCGAAGTTCCAAGGAAAATTTAAGACACATTGGTTAGGACCATATGTCATTAAGGACATCTATGATGGTGGCGTAGTTCAGCTCGCGAAGTTGAATGAGAAGGTGATTCCAGGATGAGTGAATGGTAGCAGATTGAATGTATACAGGGATGACTCTATCCCTGGAGCTTTGTACTAAAATAATAAAGAATGAAAGTCTTAGTGCCACCTGCAGTTGAAAGTGGGCACGGGACTATAAACTACTCTAAAGAGGGGAGCTTTGACGAAGGAATATTAATGTTAAATATTCACAAGTACGTTGAAGTCCCAAAGAACCAAAACGGAAGGAGGGTTGCTGTGACATAAGCGGGATGCGTTGAAGATGACTGAAAAAAATATGACTGTTGGAAGGAAAAATTGGTCGTTAAAAGGTGCGGGAGAAAATCATTTATGAAGCACATCTGATTGTATCTAGTGCCATGTCTACAATAAATAAGCAAGATATAAGTAATCATGGGGTTCAAAATTCAAATTTGCTATAAAATCCATCTCCCGCTCGACATTTTACACTTTTTTGTCCTGAGAATTGTGAAATTTCATCTAAGTGTGAGAAGCTTGTGCTACATATCTGATAGGAGATTTGAATATATTTCTAGAGAGTTTCCAAAGAAAGGACTAGTAGGAATCATGGAAGCATGAGGTGGTAAAACCACATCATCAAGTGTACCCATATCCCCAATGCACGCAAGGATTTCACACCAACCTGTAGTCACGAAGATACATTAGAAGAATAAATAGGAGAAGAGACCAACTGAGACCCCTGAAGTAGAACTTCTCAAATCCCCCAAAAAGAAAATATCCAAGAAGCATCAAACAAAGAAACACCATGACAAGAAATCAAGGCAGAAGGCAAAGAAACCAGTTGAAATTCATGATAGTGAAGAAGAAACTGAGATATCGATGATAGAGCCAAAGGGTGAAGAGATCCCTTATGTACTACCACCATACTTACCAATACAGAGACAAAGTGCTAAGCCAATAAAGGATCCCAAAGACGTGAAGTTCGACACCTTTATGACGTTGTTGCCTAAGAAGGTCCCGTTCGAAGGAGAAGTGTTGGGGAATATTCCAGAACTCAATATGGAATATCAGGATTTCAATGAACACATAAATACCCACAATTTGAGCCCAATAACTATTTGTAGCAACCCTACTATCCGGAAAGTGGAGTCACACGGTTGGAGCCACTACAGTGGTCGGAAGGATTGCAGAGAGTAGGTTTGCTCAACATGTTAAATGTCCCACATTTTGGTCGAAATAATCCAAACACAACATGTGTTCGAAAATTTTTGGAACTTGTGCATGATGGATGCCTCTGGCTGTGGAAGAGGATACTGATTGATGAGATGTTGATCAGGAGGATCACCGTGCTACCATACTAGGGAAAGGACCCTGCCAAAGAGTTCTTCAAAAAAATCAAGATAAGGCAGTCACAGAGAATATCAAAAAGAATTATGGTCTCATTAAAAATTCAAGGGGATATGACATAAACTCTATCAACAACCAAGGAGTATTCTTCGCTGCAAACCTTCTAGTAGGGAAGGTCATGAGGAAATGTTGAGCAAATGAATTCCCATAGCCTGTGGTATCTTAAGCTGCGCAGTGCAACATTGGGGTCCAGTTCAACTGGGTTGAATACCTATGTAAGGAGTTTATGGAGGATTGCAGGGAAGTGTGGGAGGAAGGGAAGACATTCCATTACATGTGGTTGATCATTATTATTGTGCTCCTTACATGGAAGGAGTCGGAAGATTCCCAATTCCTGAAAGTCGAACCAGATTTTTGTGAAGCTCCTCAGTATGAATCATTATGGTATACTAAGGTGCCATCGCGTGTGAAAGAAAATCAAATTTTCTTCGTGTTACTTAGCATGGATTTTCATATGGTGGTAAAACAAGTTCCCAAGTTATCACCGAGTTTGTATTCTCAGTACTGTAACATCGCAGACTTTATGACTTATTTCCGTAGGGTCTATGTGAAGGCTCAGAAATATTTGACAGATACATGGCATCCTTTGCCATATTTGGTCACCGAGGAAGATCTCCTCGCCATAGTAAAACAATGGTATGAAGAGTGGAGGACTCCATCCATAGAGGAAATTGTAGCAGATAAGGACACCATGCAACATGTGGGTCCAAGTGGGAAAGATGTAGAGAAACATATAGAGAAAGATGTAGATAAAGAGACCACATGAACAAAGAAAGAATAGGAGCAAGGTCGTGATGACCCTCCCAGAGATGTAGAAATAGAGGATTCATCATTTATCATTTGGAAGAGGGTACCTACAATACCTATGCAAGAAGAAGAAAGTAGATCAATCCAAGTGCGCAGAGCCACTAGTCCTCATTGAAGGGGACCTTGATGAAATTGGAGACAAAGTACATAATGTAACAGAAGAAACATGGAACCAGATTGATGATCAATACAAAATGATATTGACAGAAGTAGAACAAGGCATGAAGGAACTCAAAGTATAGCACAAACAACTAGAAAACAGGAGCAACCAACTGGACATAAAATGCATACAAGTCAATCGATGTAGCCAGAGCAACGAATAGAGAAAATAATTGGTGTTATAATTTTATAGGTACCTGGAGGATCGTTGCAGTTCGAAGATGCCGAAGACAGGGAGTGTGCAGAACGATGGGACAATATCAACATGAACATCATCGCATTCCCCACAAAAAATTTGCACGAATTCCACCAGAGCATCGTAGATGAATTAAAGGGGTGGGAGCAGTGCACTTCACAATTAAACAAGAATGTGGAGAAGGAGAGAACTCTGACAAAGAAGGAGCTTGATCAGATGATCAAGGAAAGAGATGAAGTGCACCAATAGAAACAAAAACTAGAAGAAGCAATCAACAAGACTTGTTGTGAAGATCCAGACATAGAGTTCTGCGCAGAGGAGACACCAACAGAGTGTTGGGAAGGGTCCCCCTAGGTATAATCTTTGGTAAATATTTCACATGTTTAAGGAATGGAGCGCACTTTGTGCATAGTCTTTGGAGTCTTATGGGATTTAGGGTGGGTAAAAGGTCCTTATTTTGTAAAGGGATGAGATTTTTTTGAATATTTTGAGCTTCACCCATGGTTTGCGGAACATGGTATTGTAAAAGGAAAATCTATATAAAGAGCTATCTTAGTGAGTCAAGGAGACTAATATGTATGTCCTATGAATGAATTCAATATGTAATTACACTATATTTTTATGTTAGGGTGATGGGGACTAATAGTACTTGAAGGATCTTACTTAATAAAGAAGGACATGAAGGCATATCTATGTATTCTTTGAGTTTCTGCATTATATGCTTATGAATTTCTCATGCATAATTAGGGTTTGTTTCTGTATATTTAATCAGTAAATGTAATAGGAAGGTTAGATTGTTGTTTTACATTATGAATAATGTATTTTAAAGTAGGAAGGTGTAGTGTGCAAGAAGAACAGTTAAGTAATTGAAAAATGTCTGTTATAGTAAGTTTATTGGCTTAGAAAAGCTCTGATCAAGCCCTAAGTAGAGATAAGCCCTAAAGCCATACTCCATAGTGCCTCTGGATTAGAAACCTAGTTCTAGAATCCCCTAATATTTCCATGGGTGAGACTATGGTCTGCGTAGCAAATCATTGTCGAAAGGGTTGGTAATAGTGGGTTTTGTTTGTTCACGCAAAAAACTCTAAACCTGGGTCTAACCCCCCTCAAACCAAAAAATGATGGGGATCTTGACCACCCTATAGATTTTGAAAGCAGGAAATTTTCTAAGGTAGATAAGAATTATTCGACAATAGAGCACGAAGGTTTGGCTATGGTATATGCACTGCAGAAATTCAGGCATTACTTATTAGGAGTCCACTTCAAAATGTTCACCGATCACTATGCGTTGAAATACTTAGTGAAAAATCCTGTGTTGGGGGGGAATATTTGCATGTGGCTATTTTTTTTTCCATAGATGCAATTTTGAAGTAATATTCAAGCCAAGACACTTGAATGTAATACCAGATCATTTGTCCATGATTGAGACATGGGAAGAACCTACGAACATTGAAGAGGGGTTTCCCAATGCAAAAATTTTTGCGATAAGGGTTGCAAATGACCACTACGCATACATTACTTACTTTTTGTCTACAAGAGTAACCCCTTCGAAGTATGCTACGCAGTAGAAGAAAGAGCTAGTAGTTAAGGAAGAATATTTTTCTTTGATTGTGGGACATTTATATAAGATGGGGCCTAATTAGATACTCCACAAGTATGTCCCTGAGCATGAAAGATACAAAATTTTGGTAGAATAACATGGAAAAGTTGTTGGAGGACACTACGTGGTAAATTACACCATGCATAATATTTTGATGGAAGGACTCTGGTGGCCCATAGTGCATAATTATTCTAAAGAATATTGTAGTTCTTGCGATGTCTGCCAGAGGCCGGGAAGACCATCGAGGAGGGATGAATTGCTGTTGAATCCACAAGTAACCTTGAAAGATTTTGATAAATGGGAAATAAGGCTTTGTTTGACCGATCAATCTTCCAAGGAAGAATACTGGTGTGAGATACATCATCACAATGATGGATTATCTAACCAGATGGGATGAAGCAAAACTGGTGAAAGATTGCAGCGTAGATACTACTGTGAAGTTTATTTTTGAATATGTTTTTTCAAGGTTTGGATGCCTAAATATTTCAATGAGTGACAGAGGTTCACATTTCTTACATAGCACTATTGAAAATGGAAAATTCAAAGCTTTTAACAAGATTTAGGAGAATGCTCTGACTAAGGTATGCAACATCCACAAAAACGACTACGATGTGATAATTCCAACAGTCTTATGTGCATACAGGACTACCTGTAAGAAGTTGACATGACAAACTCTGTTTAAGCTGGTTTACAGACATGAAGCAGTAATGTTGATGGAGTATATTGTGCCTTGTATCAGAATCGCAACAGTTACATATATGACAAAGAACAATATTATGGATGAAAGGTTGGAACAACTGCTCTTTTTAGAAGAAGACTAATTAATTGCATTATTTCACCAACAAGTATATAAAGAAAGGGAAAATGTATGGCATCATAGGAATATTAGGCAAAAAATGTTTAAGGATGCATACTTGGTACTTTTGTACAATAGTGAGTTTTTGAAGTTCCCTGGAAAGTTCAAAATGCATTGGTTGGGACCATACATTGCTGGGAATATCTCGAATAGTGGGGTAGTTAAGCTCACGAAGCTGAATGGAAAACTTTTTCTAATTGTGTAAATGGTAGAAGGTTTAAAATATATAGGGAAGACTTTGTCCCTGGCTCTTCACATTAACTATATTGAAGGAGGAGAGTCTTAATGGTCCAAGCAGTTGGAAGAGAGTGAGGGGCTATACACTACTCTACTAGAGGAGGGCTTCGTCGAAATAGAAGTGTTGTGCGGTATTTAGAAAGAAGTTGAAGTTCAAGGAAACAATGACGAAGAGGAAATGAATGTGACATGGAGGGGTGTCTGGCGAATTCCATCCATAATATGATCGTTGGAAATGAAACATTTGATTTAACAGGAAAAATGTTGTTAAAGGGAGAGGGGAAATTACATTTAATGAACTTAGCTAGGAAAATATGCTGCCAAATCTACATTAATGGGATGAACCTGAAGAAGATCATGGATTTTGAAATTAAAATGAGTTATAAATATTTCCTCCCACTCCAAATTCAAATACTTTTCTCACTGAGAATTATACTTGTGTTTTTTAGCCTGAGAGTGAGTCGAGCGTTCTCCTACATGTCTGGCAAGACTTTCAAAGTGCTTGAAGTAGAATTTATTCGGAGAGGTTTAGGATTCATCATGACCACCACTACACCAATGCATATGAGCGAGCCGAGGTCCCAAAGGAAGAAACCTACTATAGCCAAAGCACAAATGAAGAAACAACCCCAAAAGCCCATAGTCCAATAGTTGCCTTGGAAGAATATCACTAAGGAGTAGTAGAATAAGGAAAGGATGGATAAGCAGAAGCAGACAATGGAGGTTGAAGACTCCGAAGAAGAAGTTATGGAAAAGATATTAGAGGATATTGATGAAGAATATGTGGAACTCATTTCTAGGTTGTCACCATATATACCACCAAGGAAGTCGACTGCCTAGGTGACGAAGGATCTAGACATCGCCAAGTTCCAAATATTTACACCATTATTGCCAAACAAAGTTCCATTCAAGGGAGAATTATTGGAAAAGGTGCCATAATTATCCATGGAGGACTGGGATTTTAATGACTGGAGAAATTATCCTCAGTTCAAACCTAGAAAATAGTTGTGCGCAATCTATTATAAAGAAACCAAAGTGACAAGGTTCAAGCCACTTAGGTGGGTAGCAAGAATTCAGTGAGCGGGGCTGCTGAATATTCCTTATGTTCTGCATTTTGAGTGCAACAACATAAACACCATATGTTTGCGAGAGCTATTGGCCCTAGTGAATTAAATATGCATTTTTTGGGTGAGAAAATCCCCATTGACAAGATGCTTATCTGACGGATAATCACGCTTCCATGCCAAGGATTGAACCCTGCCGATGAGTTTATCTAGAAAAATCAAGATAAGGAGGTTGCAGATCAGATGAAGAACAAATATGGCCTAATAAATAAATCTCAGGGATATTCCATCAACTCGATCACTGATTATTCTATGCACTTTGCCGCACATAGTTTGGCTTGAAAGATTATGCAGAAGTGTCGAGAAAAGGAGGTGTTAGCGCCAATCATATTTTTTCTTGCACAGTGTAGCAAAGGATTCCAATACAACTGGGAGGTTATTTATTTAAGGATTTTCTATATGATTTTTGAGATACCAAAGAGGATGGCAAGCAATTCCACTATGCATGGTTATTTATCTTGATAGCTTTGATGCAATGGAGAGAACACAAGGAGTTGCAATTGACGAATGCAAATCCAAACGCATGTGAAATTGCAAGGTACGCTTCACTGTGGTTTTCAAAGGAGATGACCCGGCGATCGATAACAAGTTATTCTTGGTCTTATCAAAGATGGATTTTCACATGGTGGTGAGCTAGAAGTCGAGGCTATCACCTGTTTCATTCGAAGAATATTGCGCGATTTCAGAGTTTAAAGAATATTTTCATTGTGTATACATTCGTGCCTGCATGGATTCTGAAGAGGAATGACACCCACTACCATATTTGGTCACAAAGGAGAACCTTGCATAGGTTCTACACCGATGGATGAGCCATTGGTTAAATCCCCTAGAAATAGTGTTGGTAGGAACCAGTGGGAAAGCTACCATTGAAAAGAAAGGCACAAAGAAGAACCCATGAAAAGACACTGAGCAGGAAATAGAGATAGAAACGGAGAAGGATGGAGAAGACACTAGAGGAGGTGACCAGGGCAGTGAAGATCCCTTAGCTCACACAATAGCCACCGACTCCAAATTTATTGTAAATAAGCAAATGACACCTACGCAGAAGAAGCAGAAGTCTGATCGCTCAGTTGTATTAGAGTTGATGCTCCTCACTTAGGGGGACTTAGATTAGATTGGCAAAAATTTATTGCATGTCACAAATAATATATGGAGTGATATCGAATATCAATACAAGGTTGTATTAACAGAGGTTCATTAGGGAATTATTGAATTGAAAGTACAAGCGAGTCTAGTCAAAGCGAGTGTGACTCAAGAGAGCGCGGTCCCAGAGAAGCCAACAATACAACCCTTATAGAGGATGCTAGTAACCATTGAGCTTCGTGCTCTACAGGTACCTATTGGGCCATTTAATTTTAGGACCGTTGAATATCAAGTGTGCACGCAACACTGGAAAATTATTATCATGAATCTTGTTGCACTCCTGATCTAGAAATTGCACGATTTTCATTAACACGTCACATAGGAGTTGAAGGTTTGCGAGTAGCATTCCTTGCTAGTCATAAAATATGTTAAGAAGGAAAACAAGTATCTGTTCAATGCCATGAATAAGGCCATACAAGACTGAGATGAGGTAGTTGCGCACAGGTAGAAATTGGAAGAGTTCATTAATAAATCTTGCAGTGAACTTCCCGACATCCACATCCAAGCTAGGCACCACCATAAGTGAATATTGAGAAGCTTTCCACTACAGTTAAATATTCCAAGGCCAAGGTGAACAAGGTTATGTTTTAGCTTCAGATGAAAATTAATGAGTTACAGTTGAAGTTGCAACCAGGTACACCACCCGAAGTCTGTGAGCAGCACGAAGCGGACATGAAGGCTACTATGGATAGTATCACAACTTGATTCAAGGATTGTAGCCAGCTATTTGAAGACGCCATGTAAATATGGGCCTCATTGAAAGAGGACCCACATGTGCAGAAAATTGAAGCAGAAATCTGGGAAAAGCAGCAACAGTTCGAAGAAATCAAGGTGATGGTGCGGACCTTAGCATTCACACAGTGGTTTTCCCATCTTCAGAAGGGCAAGTTTTTGCAAAGTCAAATTGACGATCTACAGAAGAAGGAATGAATCATATTTTCATAGATGTAGCCATGGGTAGAGGAGGCTATTCAGCTATCACAGACATTGGATAGCAAGTTGAAGATGCTACGTGACACACATAGATACATTATTCAGAAGACAGCAGCGCCAGCCACAAAGAAACTACTAGACAAAGTACGTGAGGCTGAGAAGCACTACGTTGAGACGATTTAGTTGTTGAAGGATGCATACAACAACATTAAATCCAAAACTCAGGGTGCACCAGCTGATTGACTCAGGATGAGTCACATCTTTATGTTGGGGGCCTGTTGGGTAGGGTCACCCTAGATTCAAGTTTTGGTAAAGATTCTGCATGCTTGAGGAGTAGAGCGTGCTTCACGCCGAGTATTAGGAGTCTTAGGGGATTTAGGGAGGGTCAAAACCCCTTATTTTGTAAAGGGATGGGATTTTTTTGAATATTTTGAGCTCCGCCCATGGTTTTCATACCATGGTATTGTAAAAGGAAAATCTATATAAAGAGTTATATTAATGAGTCAAGGAGATGAAGATGTAAGTCCTATGAATGAATTGAGTCTGTAATTACACTATATTTTTGTGTTTGGGTGAAGGGGAAGGCTCCTGTAGCTATGTGCACAGAGACCTTAGTAAGTCTGTAGATGTGTGTGCAGGCCCTTGTAGTTGTGCACACAGCACAAGAAGGATTTTACTTGAAGGATTTTACTTAATAAAGAAGGACTGCAAGGAATATCTGTGTATTCTATGAGTATTTCTGTGTTATATGTTTATGAATTGTCTATGCATAATTAGGGTTCATTTATTATATTTACATTGTAAATGCATCGCGAAGGTTATATTGTTGTTCTATATGATGAATAATTCATGTTAAAGTATAAATGTGCAAGGCGAGGGAATAATAGTTAAGTAATTGAACATCATCTATTATAGTAAGTTTACTGGTTCATCAAAGCTCTAGTCGAGCCTTAAGTAGAGATAAGCCCTAAATCCACACTCCATAGTCCCTATGGATGTAGAAACCTAGTTCTAGCATCCCCCAATATTGCCTCGAGTGAGAATACAGTCTGCAGAGAAAATCATTGCCAAAAGGGCCAGTAATAGAGGGTTTTGTTGGTTCATGCATCAAACTCCGAACCTGGGTCTAAATTTTGTGAAGCTTTGCCTCGTAATAAAGGATTCAAGGGACAAGCTCGCAGTCATGAAATTTAACAATGAGGTGAAGATTTCAAAGTTGCAACTAAGGTTGCAGCTAGTGATGCCACAAAAGGTACAAGAGTTATTAGCCTATGATTGCACATGACATGGAAAAGCGTTCCCTATAAGGATATCATAGGGAAGAGGCAAATAAGTAGTTATAGCGAAACAACAGCAAGTGGCAGAGTCTTGAACATGTTTTGGTCGAGTCGTGCATGCATGCAGGTCAAGTCGTGAAGGTGGGAAAAACAGTGAACGGGGCAAGTATTCCACGAAAAAATAATAAAGGATTGGGTGCAACCAAAGAAACAAGGTCGACAAACCACAGCAAGGGAGCGGTGAGGACCGTTAGATCTAAATAACGATCAATGAATGAGATTCAAATCACAAAGCACAGATCACAAATATTTCAAGATAGGAGCAAAGGGTAAAATTCAAAAATGCCGAAGTGCGATGTACGATGGTGGTGGGACCCAGTCACCCGCCATAATTCCTTTCATTCCATTTCCCTTTAAAATCACTAAAACCTTACCTTTCCTCCTTTCCGCTTCACTTCCCTACTTTACCTTTTTCATCACTATATCATTGCTTCTCCTCCACTTTTCCTATTCACCCGATTGCGGTTAAAGTGGGCCATCCCCCCCTAACACGTCACCCCTTTCTCCCCCACACTTTACACTTCACAACAAATAACACTTAACTCCCCACTATGCACATTATAAAACTTTCAGTCTATGACTTGCGGCCGTGGTCCCACCTTTGTGCCACGTCACTTACCTTCTCCCCCACACTTCACACTTCGCTCCTTTTAGTGTTTACCACCTCCGCTTGTGGTTAAACCTTAAGTTTTGCGATCTGCAGGCAACGGGTGGGTCCCACCTTCCTCCACGTCACCCTTCTCTCCCTGCACTTCACAAGTTTTAGATTTTAAACCCCCTCTGATTATAACTAAAACTTAAAGTTTGTGATTTGTGATGCAATTGGTAGCACCTTTTTCATCTCCCACTTTGCATCGCATTACCAATTTCCTTCCTGATATCGCAAATTGCAAAACTTGCGAGATGAGATGCAGTCACAGATGCGATGTGGCTACAGAATAAAATCTTAACATTTTTAAGGTGTGGTTATGTGAGTTTTGACGCTGTTTATATTTGAAAAATGGTTAATCACGGCAAAAGGTCTCGGGTAGAAAATGCCACAAAAGGTTGAGTCGGGTCCCACCTGTGCGTTACATCATTCCACCTCTAATCACCCCCCACATTTCCTCCTTCTCCACTCCTCTTCTCTACATTCGACAGTCCTCATCCTATTTTGGCCTCCCCACAGCATTCGAACTTTAGCATGTGGTGGGGGGGGGGGGGGGGGGTGGGGGGGTCTGAAATGGGTGGTATCTATTACCGCCCACTCCTCCATGTGTTTTCCTCTCATCATTTTTCACCCCCATTCTCTGATATCGCTTACCACTTGATACCCCCTCTAGAAACTGGTTCCCATTTTTGAAATTCAAGACACCGCATGGGCTTTGAAGCAGAACATACAGTTGTGGCTTATGTTGTCTGCTCAAGAGATCTTCGCTAAAGAACCAGATTTGCTCAGTATGAACAGCCTCTTCATAATGGATTAAATGGAAATCACCAAACTAAGGGAGTGGAGGTCTGCAGGCAATAGATGGAATCGTGAAATGACAGTTAACCTGTACACCTACGACCACTCCTCACCATGCCATCTTGAAGGCTCCCATTATTAGCCTCAATGGGTGACTATGTCCTTTTTGTTTTGGTTTAATTTTGATGATTTTTCTAGTGAAATCTCAATTTCACCCCATTCCTATTTTAATTCTCTCAGTACAAAAGTAATTCCTGAATGTACGCTCTGCAAGTTAGGTAGCATGCTTTGATTTCATAGATATGGGTCGATCATAAATGATCGAGTACCATAGACCCTCCTGGGAAACTCTATAGATCATAAGTTCTAATATGAAAGTAGGGTTCTAGTTTAGGTTCTAGAATTTTGAAGAATTTTTCTATAGTTTTTCATGAATGTGCTCTCTGTGCTCTAAGACACATATTTGGGAGAGATTTTTAAAATTAATATGAATACAAAGCTGATATTTGGATTTTAGATGGAGAAATGAGAAATATGTATCTATTTTTCTTCTGTTATCAATAATCTCTCTTTATGTATAATCATCTGTCATATAATGCTGCTTTGAAGGTCTGTGTAATGTAGCTGCTGGTAGTCTGCAATTTTATTCATGAATTCGTGTTTGCATAATGCTCAGGTGTTAACGCTCATGTATTAAGCTTCTTGCACTCCCTTAATTTGCGCTCTACGAACCTCTATTGTTTCCCATATCTCATTCATATTTTCTTCCTCTTAGGTCACTGGGGAACATATTCTTAAATCTTTTAAGCCTATCTCTTGTGGATTCATTCTTTGTTCTTCCTCACCGCCTCTGCATATTTTTAAATTTTTTTCTCATTGTTTTATACTTGGCCCAATTAAAATCCATCAAGCCTTGCAGCCTCTTGAGCCCTCTCATAGTATAGGCAGGGAAAATTTTAAGGATGGAAATTTATCTTAAAGTTTAGAAACATTGGCGAATCTTACTAGTGCCTAATATACAAATTGTAAAATTGATGTTGATATTTTTGTAGAAATATTAGATTTCTAATGATTTTATGTTAGTCAATATAATATTTTGGAAATTTTTAAGGTAAAATAATGGTCTACTATAAAATTTGGGCAAATCATTTTAGAAAAAAATTAAAATTGGCAAATATTGTTTTTGGAAAAAGCATGGAAAATTAGCCCACCTGTGAATATTAGCCCCTAAAATTTTCCCTAAGTACAGGGAATTCACATGAGTCGACTCCAAAGTCTTCTCTATCTATGAACCACCAAAACCTTTGTTCTCTTATTCCATATTCTGTCAGATGAATTCATACAATTGTTCACATTTAACCCCTGATTTTAAGATGTCCTAGGCACTGGTATTTTACAACTCAAGGTTTTCTCTAGGAGATAAAACAAGAGCAAAGGGAAGCGGATCTTAAAACTGCACTACAAGGGATATTTAAAACAGTAAAGGAATGTGGAAAATTTTTGGATGATACTCTGGAAATTTGAGCCTCGCTGTAGGAGGATCCAAACGTGAATAGGATTGACGAAGAGATATAGACAAATCAAAAGCAACTAGAAGAAATTTGGGAAATTGTGAGGACCTTAGCACTCTCGCAGTGGCTTTCCAAGATCACAGAATGAAAGAATCTATAGAAACATATCGAATACCTATCATGTAAGGAGCATATTTTTTTAGAACGGACTGAGTTGTGGCAAGATGGGGCCATACAAATTTCACAAAAAATGTATGAGTTGAAGGTCAAGGAGCTCCGACAAAGAGAAAAGGAGGTGTTGCAGAAAAATATTGGACCAACGACAAAGGCACTTCTGGAAGAGGTGTGTTAAGAACAGAAGTGATTTGAAAAGATGTTGTAATTATTCAATGAAGCATATAGTTTCATAACAACAAATATTCACAACACAACAGCTGAGTGACTGAGGATGAGTCACATGTGAGTGTTGGGGGCATGTTGGGAACGACCCAACTTGGTCCAATTTTGGGTCAAAGGACTCCGCATTTTGAGGAGAAGAGTGCATGGTCCAACGAAGTCAAATCTACCACGCGACGTCTAGGGGCTTCAAGGTGGGTCGAAGCCCCTCATTTTGTATCATGTTCAAGCCTTTTAATTGATAGTTTTGTACAACCCATGGTATGTGGACCATAGTTTTCTAATGATGAAAAGCTACATAAAGCAATGTAATGTTGTGTTGAGGAGATATAGATCATAGATGCATAGTTGATAAGAAAAATCCATTGTATTGTTTATTTTGGGCCTTAAGGGAAGGTTCCACAACTGTGTGTGCAAAGGCCTTGGAAGAGTATACAACTATGTGCACAGACCCCCTACAGCTGTGTGTGCAGGCCAAAAAGTGAATATATTGAAGAAATTCATCTTAATAAAAGAATAAGTTTTGAATTCATATCTGTGTTTATGTGTATATTTGCTTATTATTTGCATTATGAAGTAATAATAGTTGTTTATATGCTTTATGATGAGTTGAGTATTGCATAATAATAATAGAAGTAGAGTTATCCTAGTGTTATTTGATGAATTAAGATTAGAAAGTTAAAGTAGATAGATGCATCAATGCAGTTCAAATTAAGTGATAAGCGAGAACTAAGTAGTAGATACACACTCTGTTGTCCCTATGGATGTAGAAACTATTTAAATTTACGACAAGAAATAATGAAATTTGCATCCATAAAGGACACAAGTTGACCACATAACTGGTGTGGGATTCGAGTCAAACATGAGTGAGGAATTGAGTTACACATTAGTGCTAAATGTGGGCATCTAATTTATTTGTCCCTTAAATAAATTGGAAAATAAATTGTAATTTCATCTCATAATAGCTTGTATCAGTTAACTAAGTCAGAAAGACTGAGTTAGCTCAATAATTTTGAGTTGAGGGTCAAAGGTGAGGCATGTAGAGAGATTCTAACATTTTGGGGGTTGAGTTGCAGTTAATGAACTAGTGTGGTGCATGTATAATCAGTTAGCTCAAATTAATTGAGTTAAAATTAGTTTAACTAGTTCTAACTAAGTGATGAGCTAGTGAGAGGTCCAATGAATTAAATTAAATTTAATTCTCAAGTAGTGATCAATTGGATAACTGATGGTTCACTATTATTAGCTGCATGCATGTCAATTCTCATGACGACCTAGTTGAGCTAGAGGTTAAAGGGAAGTTAACTATCAATTGTATTATTAGAAAATTTCCCGAGTGCAATTATAAAGTCAAAGGAAGGCTCATGATGGATTACGTAGTCAAGAAATGTTGATTATCCTATTTAATAGGGATTAATTGTGTAAGGATTGTGTGATCAAGGCTGGGATAAGAAAGGGTTGATTGTTGGTCAATTTTTCCTGAGAATTTCTAGTCAGTGTTGAGTAGGATTAGGGTGAGATGATCGGTAGAGTGCATGACTTTCTCGGTGTGGGAAAGAATTATATTGTTTCATGATTATTTGACTATGTACAATATATGATAGATGGGTTTTGAGTAGGTGCTTTCCCTAGATACATATTGTGTTGTGTGATTGATTATTTCTTTCTCTTAATTGCATATGATTGAGTGATCATGTTTTATATTCCACAAATATAGTAGAAGGATTCAATATCTTGTTTTAGTACGTCAAATGATCAGATTGAATGCATTGGTATAGATTTTCTATATAATTTTTACATGGTATCAGAGTGCCAGGAATCACAACAGAAGAGAAGAAATTGAGTTTGTCTTCAACAAGTTCAAATTTTCAAATTTATTCTTGAGGATCCAGTAGCAGACCAGGATGTCTTTCAATGGCTTGAGACTCGAATTTGGAATCGAGGGAAATTTGAATTATATTTCATGGAAGAACATGATGGAGGCAGCGTTCAAGGTCAACAGGTTGAAGGAATTCATAGATTTTTATATTCCCAAGCCCACAATAGCACATGCCCAACATCTTGATGCATGGAAAAAGAAGATAGCAAAGGCGAGAAGGATCTTGTTAGAGGGAGTTTGAGATCATATGTTCTCAAGTCTCCATGGGAAGGTGACTCCATATGCTATGTGGAAGTCCTTAACAAATTTGTTTAAGAAAAACAATGGCTGAAGGAATTTTCCTCAGAAGGACAAGCTCAGAAAGATAAAAAAGGAGGAGGGCGAGATGGTACCAACATACTTGGAGAGGTTCACTTAATGTCAAGATGAGCTTGGAAGTGTTCGTGTGATCGTAGCCGATGATGACTTGGTGAGCCTAGCACTTCTAGGCCTTCCCAAGAGATGGCATACTAGGACTCAGTGAATGGGAGGGAAAAGTTACCAGACTGGAAAAATTTGTGGTCTGACTTGGTAATATAAGAGATAATGTGAAGAACCAAAGACGGAACCTCCAAAACCAACAAAGAATAAGATTGTGCATTAGTCGGAAAAGGAAATAAAGCCAAGGGAAAGAAGTCCCAAGGTGAAGAGGGCAAGAGATACTTGTCCAATATCAGATGTTTTCATTGTCACGAGCATAGGCACTATGCTTCGAATTGTCCACAGAAGAAGGAAAGCAAGAAGTAGCCTGTAGTTGCAGTGGGTGAAGCATTGGCTTCATAGTTCGAGCTTGATTTTACTCTCATTGCATGCATGGAAAGAACTGTAATGGGATTCATCTGGTATCTAGACAGCGGTGCCTCATTCCATATGAAGGGGAATAGAGATCTCTTCAGTGACTTGGAGGATAAGGACCTCCAGCAGAACATAGAGTTTGGAGATTATGGGAGGTATAGCGCGACCGACATAGGTACAGTTACCTTTTAGAGGGAGTTTGGCTCCCCTCTCAGACTATCAGATGTTTTGTATTTTCCAGGCCTAAGGAAGAATCTTGTCTTCGTAGCCGTATTGGAAGACCATGGTTATGATGTGATGTTTAGAAAGGGAAAGGTTTTCCTTAAACACATAGCCACAGGACAAGTGAAACCAATCAGTGTAAGAGTCAATAACATGTATGCTCTCAAGGTCGAGGATGCATGCAAAGCTTTGAGGAGAAAAGAAGTTGTTAATGACTTGGTGGTTGAGAGGGAGAAATTATTGTTGAAAATTGCAACAAGAAATAGTAAAATTGGCATCCAAAAACAACATGACAACACACACACTAGTGTGGGATCATAGTTCACACAGTGATGGGTCCTAGCAATACATTAGTGTGGAAGAAAATTTATTAAAATAAATTGGAAATGTGTCTAATTTAATTTTCTCTTAGTTAAATTGGACAATAAATTGTAATCTTATCTCATAATCACTTGTAATAGTTAACTGAGTGTGATAGACTCAGTTTTCTCATGAAATTCGAGTTGAGGGTGGTTGGTGAGGCATGTAGAGTGATTCTATTTGTTTTAGAGTCCAAGTTGCAGTTAGTGTATTAGTTTAATGCATGTGAAATAATTTAACTCAATTAAGTGATTTAAAGTCATTCTAACTAGTTATAACTGATTGTTGCACTAGTGAGAGGTCAAGTGAATTAAATCAGATTTAATTCACATGCAGTGATTTTTCAAGTGACTGATGATTTACTATTAATAGTTGCATGCATGTCAGTTCAGATGAAGACCCAGTTGAGATAGAGGTTAAAGGGATGTTAACTATCAGTTGTATTTTTAGAAAACTTCCCAAATGCAGTTATATAACCATAAGATTTCCCATGATGTTTGTGCACTCAAGGAAGGATAATTATCCTATTTAATATGAATTAATTTCCTAGGGATTGTGTAAGCAAGGGAGGTTGAGAAGAGGCTAGAAATTGGCTAAGTGTTGGTCGATTTTGTCGGGATCAGTGTGAGATAGTTATTGGAGTGCATCAGACTCTTGTGAGAAGAGTGCATTGTAATTGTTTCATGATTCCTTGGTTGAATATACAATAGAAGATAGAGGAGTTTTGAGCAGCAAGCTTTCCCCGGGAAAATATCTATGTTGTGGATTGATTTGCTTCTTTCTTTTACTTGGATTGAGTGGGAGATCGTGTTTAATTTCTACAAATGAATTGTTAGAAGGATTCAATATATTTCTTTAGAACATTGCATGCTCATATTTAATCCATTGATATACATACTGTTTGTATAATTTCTACATGGTATTAGAGTAGGAATTGTTTGAGCGACGAGTTTACAGAGAATATGTGAAAAAATTTATGATTTTTTTTTAATAGCATATTTGGATTCCTTGCGAAAAAATATCCAAATTGAAAAAAAAAATCGGTTGAATTGGAGCTCGAATGAGCGAGATATCATTAATTTAAAATCAACTCTTTTTCTAGAAAATTTTGCTACAGTGGGACAATTTTAATGTGCGCGAGTCAGAAAAAGAAAGAAATATAAGGGAAAGAAGTCCCAAGAAAAAGAGGTAAAGAGATGCATTAGGGGGATTTTGAGGTCTAAAATGGGCCTCCTAAGGAAAATAGAAAATAATAATGGAAATAATAAAATAATATTTGATTACATCATCAAATTTTAGAGGGAAACAAGAAAAAACTACTTTTTCAACTCATATTTTCAACTTATCTCCCAAAGTTTTTACTCAAATTTAGAGCAGAAGTACTCGTTGGATGAAAAATTTAGTTATGGTCCCTGCTACATGAAAAATGAGAAATGCATGAAAAATGTGATTGCAATCACGTTTTTTCATGTATTTCTCATTTTTCGTGTTGTAGGGTCCATCTAAACTATGCAACATGGGTACTCCTTGGATGAGGAATTAAATTTTGCATCCAATGATTACTCCCACTCAAAATTTGAGTAAAAAATTTGGGAGATAAGTTGAAAATACGAGTTGAAAAAGTAGTTTCATTATTTTATTATTTTTTAATATTTTTACCCTTTTACTAAAACAATGGTGAATCATCCCCCATGGTTGACATCATCATATTCAATCCTATTGGTTCTTATCAAGTTTATTTTTGTTGTACATTTTTCTTAGGAGGTCCATTTTAGACCTCAAAATTCCCCTAATACTTGTCCAAGATCACATGTTTTCACTGTCATGAGCATGGGCACTATGCTAGAAATTGTCCATAGAAGAAGGAAAGAAAGAAGGAGGCTGCAGTTGTAGCAGGTGAAGCATTGGCTTCACAACTCGAGCTTGATTTTACTCTCATTACATACATGGCTAGCACTATAATGGGATGCATGTGGTATTTAGATAGCAGTGCCTCGTTCCATATGACGGGGAATAGAGATCTCTTCAGTGACTTGGAGGAGAAGGACCTCCAACAAAGCATATAGTTTGGAGATGAAGAGAGGTATAGTGCTATCGACGTAGGTATAATTAATTTTTAGAGGGATAATGGCTCGCATCTCAGACTAGCAGATGTTTTGTATGTTCCAAGCCTAAATAAGAGTCGTGTCTCCGTAGCAGTATTAGAAAACTATGGTTATGAAGTGATGTTTAGAAAGGGAAAAGTTTTACTTAAAGACATAGCCATGGGACAAGTGAAGTAGAGTGTTTCTAGAGTCAAGAATCTGTATGCTCTTGAGGTTGAGGATGCATGCAAGGATTTGAGGAGAAAAGCAGTGGTTAATGATGTGGTGGTTGAGAGGGAGAAATTATCTCTCAACATACAGCCTCAGAAGAAGTCTCAGAAGTTTGTGGGGCAGCCACAATTGGAGAAGCAGAGAGAAGACCGAGTGGAAGAGTCCAGTCAAGAAGTGACCTCGAGGAGGGAGAAATTTAGAGCCAGATGGGCAGAGGGAGTACATGTAGCTATATCTATAGGTGAGAGGTGGGTCGATGTGCAGAATTAATCCCAAGAAGAAATTTGGGCAAGGTTCATTGAGATGGTGTGTCTCATGGATCAAACCTAGCTACAAGGAGCCCACAATACAACATTAGCGGGAAGGATCAGTTAGATTGATTTAGTCATATGTCAGGAAGACAAAAATCAAGGTGATAGGTGTCGAATACTAGAGCGTAGATCAGAGTTGGCAGCAGTGCAGAGTGCATGGATGCAGATATTAGCAGCGTAGAGAGTCTAGTAGACATGTGAAGTAGGATCCAACAATCATAATACTTTGATGACATATGCATTATACTGATTCATTTGTTTGGAGGCTATTCAATTTCAGGACTGTTTCATGCAGAACATTCTAAAGGTATTGGATCAGGGCAGATTGATTCCTTTCTTGTTGAGAGGGAGTGTTGAAATTTGCAACAAGAAATAGTGAAATTGGCATCCAGAAACAACATGACAACACACACACTAGTGTGGGATCACAGGTCAGACAGTGATGGGTCCCAGCAATACATTAGTGTGCAAGCCAATTTATTAAAATAAATTGGAAATGTGTCTAATTTAATTTTCCCTTAATTAAATTGGACAATAAAATCTAATCTTATCTCATAATCACTTGCAATAGTTAACCAACTGTGATAGACTCAGTTAGCTCATGAAATTTGAGTTGAGGGTGTTTGGTGAGGCATGTAGAGTGATTTTATTTGTGTAATATCCAAATAAGGAGACTGCAGTAATACTGAAACACAATATAAGAACTCCTACAAAGTAAAAAATAAATCTATATACACATCAGAATGCACAAAAATAGCTGAGCCATTTTATTAATATGAGGTGGATAAACCAGTACAACAGTGCTCAAAATATGAGACACTCAAGCCAAATACATAGGCTAGAATGACCTTGGAATGATCCCACAACAGGAATTGCGTAACTGTTGGACTACTGGAAGGTAAACTGCGTTGTCCCTGTTGCAAATGTTGGGATTACAATTGCCAGAAAGATGTAAAGTTAGATCTAGGTAGTATTGGAGCTCCGATGATGCTGAAAATAGAGATCCATGCTCTATGATGGATACCCAAGATAACCTAGAAAGGATTTTCCAGATCTATGAATATAAGAAAATTACGCTCTTAGGGCTTCACATATACACTACTGGGTATGTAGATCTACTACATAATCTGATCAAAGATGGTTGCAATATGATGTACAATCAGATCTATGCAAGAAGGGTTGATCCCTTCACTAGATCCTGGGCCTAAAATCTCAAGATCTAGCTCCTCCAATCTCCTCCAGTGAAAATAGATGCTAGATGAACAACATCTTCATAAAACTACATTGTAAGAGAGGGAGGCTTAATAGCCTACTACTATATATGTCAATACAACTCTGGAATTATGGAAACAATGGATACAATGTGAGGAGATGATCCCTCATAGGATTTCTAGCTAAAATGTTGAAAACTTCCTTCCTCTAATAGATCTACTGGAATGAACTGCACAATCCTTGAAGGGACTGCTACTACATGGAGGTAAAAATCAATGGCATGAATGTCAGATATAGATTTTCTCCTCCTAGAAGACTGAATCTGAAGAACAAAGTGGTAGGATGAATCCTCCATCGATTTCCTAGTTGAATACTAGAAACAACCTCCTGAAGATGGCACCAATTCCTGATGAGGAATGTAACTCAATAGAAACTTCCTAGAGTAGGCACACAAATCCCCCATGGGTAAGGGTGGGATTCCTACTCAGGAACACCCTCTGATAAAGAACACTACAGACTTAGCTAAATAGCATAAGAGTGCATGGAATGTAAAAAGACAACTCCAAATCTAAATAGATCAAAATAATGAATAATCCAAATCTACCTTCTATTGTGCCTTCACCTTCATTATATAGATCATGAGCCTTCCATAGCTTAGGGCCACTACATAACTATGCTGTGCATGTGGACATAAGTCTCCATGGTTGACTGTGTTGTTTCTCCATGTCCTCCATCATGTCTACATGGGGTGATAACCCTCTCCATCATGTGTGCATGAAATACATCACTTCCTCCACTAGCTTATCATAAGTGCTTTATGATCTTACCTTGAATGCACTATGATCTTAGTTGACCTCTTCAAGATCCTCATGATTTTATGTTCAAGATCCATGATCTTATTTGACTGTTTCATCCTCCATGATCTATCTCATAAATGAGATATGATCTCCACTTCTTTATCATTAATGGAGTTGTTCGACTACTCCATGATTTAGATCTAGATCTAGAATATCCACATACACACATCAAAAATGGACTTTATTCATCTTTTAGGATTATGGGTCCCTCCAACCTTTTATTTACTTAATTAATTAAGTTATTAATAACTTTAATATTCCAATTATTTTGCGGAAAAATTGGGAATATTACAATCCTCCCCAAAAAAATGTTGCTTGTCCTCAAGCGACTGCAAAATTAGATGCTAGAGCAATCTGTCCCCCTCCAAATGGCATCCACACAAGGAAGGTCTACCCATTTTTTGCAATGAGTTATGTATGCCCACACCAAATTTTCCTCTTTGGAATGTCTAGAGTGATCTCTAACTATGTAGCTAGATGTACCTCCTCAATCATGAAGCTCCAAGTGACAACCATAAGCTGTCCAACATCCTCCTCAATTAATGAGATACCTAAAGATAGATGGTTCCTTCCACAAAAGGAAAGCTCCAACTCACAAAGTATACCTCCATCCCATGCTACTTGAAGTAAAGAGAGGCTTTTCATGCCTCCATCCTTAGCCCTGTTGTCCTTGTTGGATCCAAGCACCATTCCAACATTGTCCTAAAGAAGAAATAGAGACATATGGGTAGACAAAGATGTCAAACCATATTCTCCCATTAGTAACCAACACGACAACACTCCCTACTGCCACACCACACCATCAAGATACCAATTAAGGTGTCCATACTCTCCAAGTAAGAGCGATCGGAGGAGTGCATCTTTGCCATCCCCCAACACTATCATGAAAATTTGGGGAGTATGTAGGACTAAATTCACCCAATAAAACCCAAATAAACAAGATCTCTTGTTGCCTCTTCACACCATCATGTGAATCATGGAGCAACAAAAACATACTGAAGGACATATGGAATGTCATATCAGCCCAATACAAAAAAACTCCATTATCACACATCATGAGAGTATTCTGCCATATTACAAACAATACAAAACACATAAACATGGGAGATTTAATGTGATGGTCAAACTCTCTTAAGGACAATGAACATGTCTTCCTCTGCTTCATTCTGTCATTGATACACAAGGCATGAGTCAAATAAATATGAGCTATTGGGTGGTAACCATACTCACCCAAGAGCAGCTAGCATAGCCATGCCTGCTTCTTCATTACATGAGTGTTGTACAAGGCATGGATCATGAAAATATGTGATGTTGGGTAGTAACCATACTCACCCAAGAGAAACTAGCACAACCATTCTTCTTTTTGGCCTATCTCATAGTTATGCAAGTGGTTTGGAAACCCCTTGCTCCACATCATCAACCACTCATCCCAATGTGGATGATGGATCTCATTCTAAAAAATATTGTCATCCTCCAATTGTAGGACACCGACCTCCTCAAACTGTTGAATAACTTTTCACTCCATGATATTTTGAAGTGCACCTCCAATGAGATCTCTCCATGAGATTCTCTTTTCACCAATGACCCTCCAAAACTAGTAAGATTATGGATCTGTTGCGAGTAGAAGTTTCTCTTTGAGCTGTGAGATGCTAATTGAGAAAGTGTCAGCTAGAAAGGATAAAATATTCCACATCTCGAGATGTCTATCATCTATCATCTTTACCTCCATTGTTTCATGAGTGAAGCTACCTTCAAAAGGCTCCATGAATAATGGGGCCCTCTTATCATCACTGGTACTAAGTGACAATGCTGCATATCTGCATGGTGATGCATATGTTGTCTCATGGCAAGGCACAATGTTGAACTCATAGCCAACCATTGCACATAGGATCATGCTCATCCCATCTTCTAAAAATCTACACTTCAACTAAAAGGGTTGAATGTATCTCAATAATGATGAAATTGGATAGCTCTTCACCTCCTCCTTGATTATATCAAGGGTCCTTTGCACTGTGATGTGTTGCTGCTTCAAATCAGCATGTTGTTCTCACCCTTGGTTATGCATGGGCCCTGATGGAATGTTCCCATAAGCTTCAATAAAAGGTACTGAAACAATATGATATGGAAATGGAATCATACCTTGGATCAACTAATATGTTGGAACCTCTTGCAAGACCACAAGAGTTCCTCCAACCGAGATAATGGTGTCTCCAACTGCTGGTAAGAGTGATGGCTTCTCTTATATGAATGTGCCAATGCTGGAATCAACCTCCTCTTCCTCATGCATCTCCTGAATCATGCATGGGACTCTTGCTGATAGGAAGTACTTGGAACTTCCTCATCAAAAATTCTTCTTGGATCCTCCTTTTTCCTTTCTCTCTTCATTTTTTTTACCTCTTTGTAGAGATCTTACATGGATCTAAAGAGAAGAGTGGAAAAAATACAATCCTCCTTTATGATAGATCTCATCTATCTGATTCTTCTTTTGATGCAAAATATGAAGTGTCCACAAGCTGAGCCAAAGATCATGCTCTGATACCACTGTAATATCCCAAAAGGGAGAATGCAGTAATACTGAAACACAATATAAGAACTGCAGAAAAGTAAACATTAAATCTATATACACATCAGAATGCATAGAAATAGCTAAGCCATTTTATTAATGGGAGGTGGATAAACTAGTACAACAGTGCTCAAAATATGATACACTCAAGACAAATACATAGGCTAGAATGACCCTGGAATGATCCCACAAGAGGTACTGCGTAATTGCTAGACTGATGGAAGGTAAGCTACATTGTCCTTGTTACAACTGTTGGGACTACAACTGCCAGAAATATAGAAGGTCATATCTAGGCAGTATTGGAGCTCCAATGATGCTGAAAATAGAGATCCGAGCTCTATGATGGATACCCAAGATAACCCAGAAAGGATTTTTCAGATCTATGAATCTAATAAAGTCACCCTCTTAGGGCTTCACATATACGTTGTTGTGTATGAAGATATGCTGCATAATCTGATCAAAGATGGTTGCAATGTGATGTACAATCAAATCTATGTAAGAAGGGTCAATCCCTTCTCTAGATCCTTGGTCTAAAATCTCAATATCTAGCTCCTCCAATCTCCTTCACTAAAAATACCTGCTAGATGAACAAAAAATTTAGAAAACTGCGTTGTAAGAGAGGGAGGCTCAATAGGCTACTGCTAGATATGTCAATACAGCTCTGGAATGATGGAAACAATGGATACAATGTGAGGAGATGATCCCTCATAGGATTTCTAGCTAAAATGTTGAAAACTTCCTTCCTCCAATAAATCTACAGGAATGAACTACATAATCCTTGAAGGGATTGCTACTGCATGGAGGTAAAACTTAATGGCCTGAACGCCGGATATAGATCTGCTACTCCTAGAAGACTAAATATGAAGAACAAAGTGGTAGGATGAATCCTACACCGGTTGCCTAGCTTAATACTAGAAACTACCTCCTGAAGATGACACCAATGCCTGATGAGGAATGCAGCTCAAGAGAAAACCTTCCCAGAGTAGGCACACAAGTCCCCTATGGGTAAGGGTGGGATTCCCACTCAGCAACACACTGTAATAAACAACACTGTAGACTTATCTAAACAGCATAAGAGTGCATGGAATGTCACAATACAACTCTAGATCTAAACAGATAAAAATAATGAATAATCCAAATTTTCCTTTTATCATGCCTTCACCTTCATTATATAGATCATGAGCCTTCCATAGCCTAGGCCCACTTCATAACTGTATTGTTCATGTGGACATAAGTCTCCATGGTTTACTGCATTTTTCTCCATGTCCTCCATCATGTCTATATGGGGTGATAACCCTCTCCATCATGTGTGCATTAAATGCATCACTTCCTCCACTAACTTATCATAAGTGCTTTATGATCTTACCTTGAATGCACTATGATCTCAGTTGACCTCTTCAAGATCATCATGATTTTACATTTAATATCCATGATCTTATTTGACTGTTTCATCCTCCATGATATATCTCATAAATGAGACATAATCTCCACTTCTTTATCATTAATGGAGCTTCTCCACTACTCCATGATTTAGATCTAGATCTAGAATATCCACACACACACATCAAAAGTGGATTTTATTCATATTTTAGGTTTATGGGTCCCTCCACCCTTTTATTTACTTAATTAATTAAGTTATTAAGAACTCTAATATTCCAATTATTTTGTTGAAAAATTGGGAATATTACAATTTTTTTTAGAGTCCAAGTTGCAGTTAGTGTATTAATTTAATGCACGTGAAATTAGTTAACTCAATTAAGTGAGTTAAAGTCAGTCTAACTAGTTGTAACTGATTATTGTACTAGTGAGAGGTCAAGTGAATTAAATCAGAATTAATTCACATGTAGTGATTTGTCAAGTGACTGATGATTTACTATTAATAGTTGCATGCATGTCAGTTCAGATGAAAAACCAGTTGAGACAGAGGTTAAAGGGATGTTAACTATCAGTTGTATTTTTAGAAAATTTCCCAGATGTAGTTATATAACCATAGGATTTCCCACAATGTATTGCGCATTCAAGGAAGGCTAATTATCCTATTAATAGGGATTAATTTCCTAGGGATTGTGTAAGCAAGTCAGGCTTAGAAGAGGTTGGAAGTTAGCTAAGTGTTGGTCGATTTTGTCTGGATTAGTGTGAGACAGTTATTAGAGTGAAATAGACTCTTGTGAGAAGAGTGCATTGTAATTGTTTCATGGTTCCTTGTTTGAATATAAAAGAAAAGATAGAGGGGTTTTGAGCAACAATATTTCCTCAGGAAAATATTTTTGTTGTGGATTTATTTTCTTCTTTGTTTTACTTGGCATGATTGCGTGATAGTGTTTAATTTCTGCAAATGAATTTTTGGAAGGATTCAGTATCTTGCTTTAGAACATTGCATGATCATATTGAATCCATTGATATACATATTGTTTGTATAATTTCTACAATTATCTCTCAACATGTAGCCTCAAAAGTAGTCTCAAAAGGTTGTATAGTAGCTAGAATTGGAGAATAAGAGAGGAGACTGAGTGGAAGAATCCACTCATGCAGTGACCTCCAGGAGGGGGAAATTTCGAGCATATGGGTAGAGGGAGTACATGCATCTATACCTCCAAGTGCGAGGGGGGGTGATGTACAGATATAATCCCAGGGAGAAATTTTTGTAGGGTCGATTGAGATGGCATGTCTCATTAATAAAACCTAGCTACGAGGAGCCCACAATACAACAGTAGCAGGAAGATCGCTTAGATTGATGTAGTGTAATATCCCAAAATGAATAATCCATTGATGCACAAAAATAATATTTGAAACACAGAAAATGTAGATGTAAAGATTTAACAATCATAGAATATACAAAATAGGTGAGCCTTTTATTATCATTGGAGATGGATAATTAGTACAACAATGCTCAAATAGATGCACTCAAGCCAAATACATAGGCTAGAGTGACCCTGAAAACATGCCAAAGCAGGCACTGCGTAACTGGGGAGCTGCTGGAAGCAATACTACGTTGTCCCTTCAATAGATGATATACATATGACTGCTAGAAGAATAGGGAAATGCATATCTATGGAAATATGGAGCTCTAATGATGCCAAGATTCTATATCTGGGCTCTATAATGGTAACCCAAGATAACCCAGAAAAGACTTCTCATATCTGTCAATCTAAGAAAATCACCCTCTTAGGGCTTCACTATACAATTGTTGGGTATGCAGATATGAAGCTAGATCTGATAAAAATATGGCTACAATATGTCTTAATATCATATCTAAGATTGAAGGGCTGATCCCTTCACTAGATCCTCAAGCTAGAAGTTTAAGATCTATCTCCTCAATCCTCTTTTGAAGATTGCAGCTGTTGCTACACAATTGCTCACAAAGGCTATGTTGTCAAGGATTGAGGCTCTCTAAACTGTTGCTAAGATATGAAAATCAGCCCTGTAATGATGGAAATAATGAATACAATGTGAAGGAATGGTCCTCCATTGGATTACTAGCTGAAATGCTAGCAACTTCCCTTATCCCTTGGATCTATAGGAATGGACTGCGCAATTCCTGATGGAAATGCTACTGTTGGGAGATGAGTAATATATGTCCTAATGCCTGATATAGATCTGAAGCACTAGAAGGCTTATCTTGAAGCACAAAGTGAAAGGATGAACCCTTCACTAGTTCCTCAGTTGAAATACTGAAGGACAACCTCCTCCTCCCAAACCCTGATGCAGAAATGCATTATTTCTCAAGATAAATGGGTTGTAGAAAGTAGGAACAATATGGCACCAATGCCTGATGATGAATGTAGCTCAATAGAAAACTTTCCTAGAGTAGGCACTCAAGTCCCCTATGGGTAAGGTTGGGATTTCTTCTCGGAAACACCCTGCGCTAAACAACATTGTAGACTTAGCTAAACAACTCAAGCATGCTTGGAATGCCAAATGAAAAATCCAAATCTAAAAATATCAAAATCAATAATCCAAAGCATCCTCTAATGTTTCCTTCATCTTCATTATATAGTTTGTGAACATTCCCATGCCTTGGACCACCTCACAACTGCATTGTGCATGTGGACATAGGTCTCCATGTTGACTGTGTTGTCTCTCCATGATCTCCAACATGTATGCATGTAATTATCACCCTCTCCATCATGTGTACATTTATGCACCACTTCCTCCATCATCTCATCATGAATGCTTTATGATCTTACATTTGATTCCCTCCATGATCTTAGTTGACTGCTTCAACCTCCATGATATTTCTTATTAATGAGACATGATCTCCACTCCTTTCACATTAAGTAGCTACTACACTACTCCATTATGTAGATCTAGACTTGAAATATCTACATAAACACATCAACAGTGGATTTTATTTATCTTGGGGTTTATGGGTCCCTCCACCATCTTATTTAATTAATTAATTATGAAAATTAAGAACTCTAATATTCCAATTATCTTGTGGAAAATTGGGAATATTACAGTCCTCCCCTGAAAAATGGTGCTTTTCCTCAAGCAACTGCAGAAGTGGATGTTACAGCAAAAATCCTCCCTCTAAATGGAATCCTCATGTGGAAGGCCTCCCCATCTGTCACAATGTGTCATGCATGTCCAGCTCCAAATCTCCCTCTCTAGAATGTCTAGAAAGGCCGCCAACTGAAAATTTATATACCCATCCTCATCAATGAATATCCAAGTGGCAACCATATGATGACCAAATATCTCCTCTACACATTAGATACATAAAATGAAGTGGTTCATTCCTAAACTGAAAAGTCCCAACTCATGAACTATCTCTCCAAACCATGATACATAGATTAGATTGCATCTATAAATTCTCACATCATTAGCCCTATTGGCCATGTAGGAATCAAACATAACATCAACATAGTGAAAAAAAGAAGTAGAGACATGTGGATAAACATGAACAATGTCAAACCATATTCTCCTAATAACAATCAATGCAACAAATACTTACGCTGCCATGCTAGATCATCATGAAAACAAATAAGAGAGCCATACTCTCTCAAAATAAGCCATCGCAACAATTTTTCTTATTTCCATGCCAAATCTGCATCAATATAAATGTGAGATACATACTTTCTCAACAGAATCCACTGCAACAATGCCTCTTGCTGCCACACCACATCACCATTGTACCAAATGTAGTGGCCATATTCTCTCAAGAGAAGCCACCTTAATAAGGCATCTTGTTGCCCCATCACATCATCATTATACCAAGTACAATAACCATAATCCCCCAACAGAAGCTAATGCTGTAAGGCCTCTTGTTTCCATCCTCCAAAAATGTCATGCAATGTATGGGAAGAATTCAGCCCATACTCTCCCAAAAGAAACCAAAACAACAAGGATTCTTGTTGTTTCCTTACATCATCATGATGCAAGTCATGGAGAAACAATATAGTAATGGACATGTGAAATTTCTCATCAACATAATACAAACAAGCTCCCTTATGCCACATCATGTGAGAGTTATGCTTTCTCCCAAACCCAAGTACATACATGAACATGAGATACATCCCAAACAGAAATATATGTTAATACATGAGACATATCCCAAACAAGATTAAATACATGGACATAAGATATATCATGAGATGTCCAAACTCTCTCATCAACAACCATAGTAAACATGCATTTTTATCCTGCATCTTTCTAGTGATTTGCAATAATAATAAAAATATGACCCACTGGGTGGTAACCATACTCACCCAAGAGCAACCAGCACAACGATGGTTCTTGCTGGCCTATCTAATATATTTTCAAGTGGTTTGGAAACCCCTTTCTCCATATCGTCAAACATTCATCCCAATGTGGATGATGGATCTCATTCTACAATAACTTGGTATCCTCCCATTGTAGGACACCAACCTCCTCAAACTGATGAAGAAATTTGCACTCCATGATATGTTGAAGTGCACCTCCAATGAGACCTCTCCATGAGATATTCTTCTCATCAATGGCCCTCCAAAACCAATAAGGTTATGGATCTGCTGCAGGTAGAAGTTTCTCTTTGAGTTGTGAGATGCTCACTGAGAAAGAGTCATCTTGAAAGGGGAAAATATTTCCCATCTCAAGATGTCTACCATCTATCATCCTTTTCTCCATTGCTTCATGAATGAAGCTGCCATTTGATTACTCCCATAAGGAATGGGTCCTCTTCTTCTCACTGTTGCTCATTAACAATGTTGTATATCTGCAAGATTATACATGTGTTGTCTCAAAGCAAGGCACAATGCTAAACTCATAGCCAGCCATTGTACATAGGATCATACTCATCCCATTTTCTAAAATTCCACATTTCAACTCAAAGGGTTGAATGTAGTTCATCAATGAAAAACTAGGATGGTTCTTCATCTCTTCCTTGATTATAGCAAGGGTCCTCTACGTAGTGATATGATGCTTCTCCAAATCAGCAAGCTGTTCTAATCCTTAGTCATGCAATAGCCTTGATGGCATGTCTCCATAAGTTTCAATAAGAGGTATTGAAACAATATAAGATGAAAGTGGTTGCATACCTTGGATCAACTAATGTGTGGGAACCTCTTGCAATACCACAAGAGTTCCTCCAATCGGAGCAATAGTACCTCCAACTACTGGTAGTGATGATGGCTGCATCTCTACAACTTTACCAATGCTCATGTCTGTCTCCTCCTCGTCATGCATCTAATCAATCATGCATGGGGATCCAAATGTCAAGAACTCAAGATCATATTTCAAAGATGCAAGTGATCCTCCTCTTTATGTAATCACATATACAGTTGATGGCGGTGGTAAAGGCTCCTCCTCCTGAGTGATAATGATTTCATCTTCTCTTGAATCTTCATGCACTATCTCCTTGATGATAGGAGATATCACTATGTGATATTTCTATAGTTTCCTTCTACCATATCTTTTCTTCAGTCTTTGAATAAAATCTGCATAAGAAGACACTTTCATATGGGATAAGTGACTAAACCACCAATCTCTTGCTTCACCTTCTAGGTGCAGCGTTGCACACTCCACAACCTCTCTTTCTGATATAGGATATTTTAGAAAGAAGGTATCCAATTCTTCCCTCCAAGCCCTCAATGTGCTTGTGGAAGATCCATAAAATGTAGGCAAGAATAATCTATGCCTCTTTCTTCTATTGATGTTTATGGATCTCCTCTCTTCTTTGAGTTGCAGAAACTATTGGAGAGAGAGATTATCCTTCAATGCTCTTGGTTGTGACTTGTGCTCAGAGAGATATTTACTTAGGGTCTCATGCCCCAAGCCTTCATCATATTAAGACCATACCTCTTTCTCATCAAATAAAGGGGATCTAGTGGAATAATGTGAAGCTCTTTTCTTCTCCATTTTCTTCTTTCGCTAATAAGAAGTACTGGGACCTTCTTCACCTTGAAACCTTCTTGAGGTTTCTCTTCGCCTTTCTCTTCTTGTTTCATTAATCTGCTCAGAGAGATCATTCATATCTCTAAAGAAATATGAGGCAAAACTTCATCCCTCCATTATAGTATATCTCTACTATCTTATTTTCATATGTTGTCAATAATTTCAACTAGCTGAGCCAAAGATCATGCTCTGAAACCACTGTAATATCCCAAAATGGAATAATGCATTGATAAACAAACACAATATTTGAAACACAGAAAATGTACATGTAAAGATTTAAAAATCATAGAATATAAAAAATAGGTGAGCCTTTTATTATCATTGGATATGGATAATCAGTACAAAAGTGCTCAAATAGATGCACTCAATCCAAATACATAGGCTAGAATGACACTGAAAACATGCCAAAGAAGGCACTTCGTAACTGGAGAGTTGCTAGAAGCAATATTGCGTTGTCCCTTCAGCAAATAATGCACATATGACTACTAGATGAATAGGGAAATGCATATCTATGGAAATTTGGAGCTCTGATGATGCCAAGATTCTAGATCTGGGATCTATGATGGTAACCCAAGATAAACCAGAAAGGATTTCTCAAATATGTCAATCTAATAAAATCACCCTCTTAGGGCTTCACTATACAACTATTAGGTATGAAAATATGAAGATGGATCTAACAAATATATGGCTGCAATATGTCATAATACCAGATCTAAGCTTTAAGGGCTAATCCCTTCACTAGATCCTTAAGCTAGAAGCTCAAGATCAAGCTCCTCAATCCTCCTCTGAAGATTGCAATTGCTGCTACACAAATACTCACAGAAATTACGCTATCAAGGATGGAGGCTCTCTAGCCTGCTACTAAGATATGCAAATCATCTTTGGAATGATGGAAATAATGAAGATAATGTGAAGGAATGGTCCTCCACTAGATTACTAGCTCAAATGATAGCAACTTCCATTCTTCCTTAGATCTACAGGAATGGACTGTGCAATTCCTGATGGAAATGCTATTTCTGGGAGATGAATAATAGATGTCCTGATGCCTGATATAGATATGAAGCACTTGAAGGCTGATATTGAAGCACAAAGTGAAAGGATGAACCCTTTACTGGTTCCTCAGCTGAAATACTGAAGGACAACCTCCTCCTCTCAAACCCTGATGCAGAAATGTGTTATTTCTCAAGATAAATAGGCTACAAGGAGTAGGAAAAAATTGACACCAATGCCTGATGATGAATGTAGCTCAATAGAAAACATTCCCAGAGTAAGCACTCAAGTCCCCTGTAGGTAAAGGTGGGATTTCTTCTCGGAAACACCCTATGCTAAACAACACTGCAGACTTAGCTAAACAGCTTGAGCATGCTTGGAATGTCAAATGACAAATCGAGATCTAAAATATCAAAATCAATAATCCAAAGCCTCCTCTAATGTTTCCTTCATCTTCATTATATAGTTTATGAACCATCCCATGCCTTGGCCCACCTCATAACTGCGATGTACATGTGGACATATGTATCCATGTTGACTTTGTTGTCTCTCCATGATCTCCATCATGTATGCATGTAATGATCACCCTCTCCATCATGTGTGCATTAATGCACCACTTCCTCCATCCTCTCGTCATGAATGCTTTATCATCTTACATTTGATTCCCTCCATGATATTTCTCATTAATGAGACATGATCTCCACTCCTTTCACATTAAGTAGCTGCTCCACTACTCCATTATGTAGATCTATATCTGAAATATCCACATACACATATCAAAAGTGGATTTTATTTATATTGGGGTTTATGGGTCCCTCCACCCTCTTATTTAATTAATTAATTATGAAAATTAAGAACTATAATATTCCAATTATATTGTGGAAAATGGGAATATTACATGCAGTCAGATGTCAGTAAGACAAAAATCAGAGTGATAGATGTCGGATACTAGATCACAGATTAGAGTTGGTAGCAGTGCAGAGTGCATGGATGCAGATTTCAACTGCAGCGTAGATATTTTAGTAGATGGTGCGGTAACTAGTAGAAGTCAGAAGAATCTTATGACAGATGCATAATACTAATTCAGTTGTTTGGAGGCTATTCAGTTGCAGGGGCTGCATGTGAAAAATAACTAGAGAAGTGTTGCATGCAGAACATTCCAAAGGTACAAGATTAAGATAGATTGAATTCATTTCTTGTTGAGAGGGAGTGTTTAAATTTGCAAAAAGAAATAGTGAAATTGGCATCCATAAAGGACAAAAATTGACCACATAACTGGTGTGGGATTCCAATCACACATGAGTGAGGAATTCAGTTACACATTAGTGCTAAATGTGGGCATCTAATTTATTTATCCCTTAAATAAATTGGAAAAATAACTTGTAATTTCATCTCATAACAACTTGTATCAGTTAACTAACTTAGAATTACTGAGTTAGCTCAATAATTTTGAGTTGAGGGTCAAAGGTGAGGCATGTAGAGTGATTCTAATATTTTAGGGGTCCAGTAGCAGTTAATGCACTAGTGTGGTGCATGTGTAATTAGTTAAACTGAATTAATTGAGTTAAAATCGATTTAACTAGTTCTAAATGAGTGATGAACTAGTTGCAGGTCTAGTGAATCAAATTAGATTTAATTCACAAGTATTGATAAATCAGATAACTAATGATTCACTATTATTAGTTGCATGCATGCCAATTCTGATGACAACCCAGTTGAGATAGAGGTTAAAGGGAAGTTAACTATCAGTTGTATTACTAGCAAATCGCTCGGGTGCAATTATAAATTCATAGGAAGACTCATGATTGATTGTGCAGTCAAAGAAGATTTATTATCCTATTTAATAAGGATTAATTTCCTAGGTATTGCGTGAGAAAGGATAGACTAGGCAGGGGCTGAGAATTGGCTAAGTGTTGGTCAATTTTGCCTGAGAATTGCCAGTCAGTTTTGAGCACGATCAGGGTGAGACAATCAGTAGAGTGTGTTAGCTCTCAAATCTACCTTAGGCTGAAATAAGGTAAAACTCAAGGCTACATCAAACCACGCTCAGCCTCGTAGCTAGCCCTACGAGGACAGGAGAGGGCTCTCTCTGGGTCTATCTCGGCAAATGTTTTCAGACGGGCTGAGATGACTTGTAATGAACAATGAATACTGATTTTAGGCTAGTAAAGAGATAGGAATGTTTGATTTTGATTTTTTGGGTTTTCATTGGAGAAATGGGAAAAAACAATTTTGGGTCCAAGGATAAGGTCAGATCTTTGCAGATTTCGAGCTGGGGCGAGGTAGGCAATAGTCTTAATGCTTTTGATTGGATATATGGATGGATCAGAACGAAAAGGAGCTGAAAAGGGCAAGGGTGAACATGGATCCTTTTCAAACAGGCGAAAACATGAAAAACTAAATGAATTCAAAGGCAGAGCACTGTGAACAATGGATTCAACCTCATCTACTCATTCATTTAATTTAAGAAGCATAAGTGAGAAATGGCATACATTAAACATGAAGGAACTTACAATAAACTGAGAGAAAACACCATTAAGAACTGACAGCCACAAGAATCCCAACAGGTGCTGCAAAACCTCTGATCTTTCCTTAGCCAAAATATGAAAAATATGTACAATGTGTGCCAAAGTTTCCCAAGAGTCCAACCTCTCCAACCTCTGAAAATGATTGAGAAATTACATCATATAGAGCATCCTAACCCCTTCCCACACCTCTAGGGGTCGAAATCCTCCTTCTAGGAGCAGTTCCAACAAATTCTAATCAAGGAGCTAAAATCTAGGCAGCTAACAACTTGCCTCTAAAAGAGTGGAAACTGATTCATTTACATGATTTTCACTTTTTTGAGAGTGAATATTCTAGAATAGGTAAAAATAAGCCAAATTTACATGCCAACCATCAATTTACATCATGAAAACCCAAAAATTTCATCCACAAGCAAAACTGGTCCCAACTGGCCGAAATTCTGAGCTGGAAGTTGAAAATTCAGCCAAAAATTTAAGTGGGTAGCGCGCCTGAACTGAGTGGGTAGCTCGCCTTTCAGCCTAATTTTGAGGCACTTCCCGGCATCCAAATTGAGCTCATGATAGCTCGTTGGAAATCCCTGGATGTTGGCTATCCAACCCAAGTAAAATTTCTCAATTTGGAGCTCATTTTCCCTTCCAAAACTTCATTCTCCCATAAGTACTTCCTGCTGGTGCAAAAGGTGGCAGCAAGGTGGTTTTCATGGTGTTTTTGAGCTTTTTGACCATCCAGAATCTAATGAAATGCTTCGGAAATGCCTGAGGATGCATAAATTACCATGAAAAATCCAAAAATGCAAATATTTCCTTCAGCAAGTGTCCCGAAAAAAAGTGAGCATATGGGCGCACTACCCGCTTAACTGAAAAACCTGTTTTTTAGACCAAAATATTTCAAAATGACAAAAATTTCTCCGAATTTGCTCAAATTCAGAGTGAAGACCCTCCATCATGTATCTTGCCCAGCCAACGAAGCCTCGGCCAAAATCCAGAGTGGATCAGGCCTTTTCCGCCGTTTTAGTGCTCTCCTGGTGCATGCAGTTCCTGTGGTGAAAACACTGTCTCGGTTGTATGTGTCGATCTCTATCATGGTGTCACAATGTGTATGAAAGTATGCTGATATGGTTATGATGAAAACAAGAGTTTGGTGTATGCTCCAATGTCAGATGTGTCACATATATGTCAAGGTGCTATAGGAAATATCACAATGGGAAAAGGACTGTCACAAGGAATTTGAATGAAAAATAGCCACTCTTTGACTACATGGGGATTTGACACATGAATAGGAATGAGTGTAGTGTAGGTCAATAGAAATATCCCTTGCAACATTTGACAAAGTCAATGGAGGATGTGGACAAGTGAAAATGGGACTATGTCATAACATGAATGATGAATAGTGTGAAAATGACAATGGCAATAACAATGAGAGCAGTGATGTAATGGCAATGAGAGAACGTGAGGCTGAGGTAAATGATGAGCAGGGACACCACTGACAGTAGATGCATGACCATATATATCAACCACACTAGTTTGCAAACCCCCACACAATCACTCATATTTGTTTCAAAACCCCAAGAAGTGAATTTGGAAATAAACATAGGGTTTACATTTCTCCACATTAAACATTTGTTTCTCCACTTTCAAAACACCATAATCATGTTCAAAATTCACTGAGCAAACGTAAAGAACCTACTTGCAAGCAGTTGGAGGCAATTTGGCATGAATCTGGACGAAGGAGCAAAATTTTTTGGCTCTGAAACTGTATGGGTAGCGCCCCTCAAGTGGGTAGCACCCTTGTTATTTTACACGAGCTGAGGAGGTTAAGTGGGTAGCGCACCTTAAGTGGGTAGCGCCCCTCCTGTATGGGTAGCGCGCACTTTTCTATGAGTAGCTACATAGTGAATTTTATAGGAGGCTTTTGGAGGCCTTCCCGGTGTCCAAATCAGGCGTGTGATAGCTCGTTGGAAAGCTATTGGAGTCTAATTTTCAACCCAAGTGGAATTTTGAAATTTGGATTTAATTTACCCTATAAAAAATCAAATCTCCCAAGACTAGTCAAAATGAGCAGAATGAGGCTGCCTCAAGGCAGAGCGCTGTTGCAGTCAACTTTTGAAGGTCTTCCTCAACTCCAAATTGAGCTCATGATAGCTCATTGGAAAGATATTTGTGTCTAGTTATCCTTTGACTCATCAAGAAAGTCATTTGGCCAACCATTCTAGGAGAAATATTGATTTTCCTAAGGTCACTTCAGAGGTGCATTCAATTCTCCTGAGGCAACGGTATTTTTGACATTTCTCTAAAACCATGATACCTGTGTAAAAAGTGAAAGATTTTTTTCCTCCTTGGGATGTTTTGGACAAAAACCTCTCTCATTTTTCCAAAATTCATCTTTTATTGCTCTGAAACATCTTTTGAGTGAAACTTATCCCGATGGGTGGAACAAGGAATTTTGTTGAAATGAAGCGAAATGAAGGGGATAGGGGGCTTCTAAATTCTTAGGGAAATTTTGGGAAGTAGGGGGGGATGTTAGGAAGCAGGGGAAAGTGTAATCTCAGAGATTGAGAGTCCAAAAGGGAAAAACACAAAGCCTTAGTTTAGAAATGCTGGGCTGTATAAAGAACTAGGTCTGTAAAAATGAGGAATTTGGGGGATCTCGGTGATGGGAAGTGTTTAATAAGGTACATTAAGGATAAGGGAATGTGTATGAACAACAGGATACAAGTTTTGCTGACGATTTGACCATCCAAGAGAAATTACCTCCAAAACCCTAGGAGAGGGAAATGAACCTTACCTAAGCACAACTGAAGCATGAACAAGGTGTAAAATGACCCAGTGGAACTTGACATGATGATGACAACCCTCTGATTGATAGTAAATTTAGTTGAATAGTGACATGGACCGACATTTGGACAACTTTGACAGGAGTAAAAGCAAACCCTAGACCTAATACCTAGTGACCAAATTTTACTTGAAGACTCACGAAAAGACAAAATTTGACCTCGATTAATCTTTAAAATCACTTTCACAGAAGAGCATGTTTGATCACTGAAGGAAGGCTGCAAAGGCTGACTCTAACAGAGTGTAGGATTTTCTCCGTGTGACAAAGAATTGTATTGTTTCATGATACTTTGACTATGTACAATATATTATAGAGGGGTTTTGAGCAGGTTCTTTCCCCAGATACATCTTGTGTTGTGTGATTGATTTTTTATTTCTCTTACTTGCATGTGATTGAGAGATCATGTTTTATATTCGGAAAATATAGTAGAAGGATTTAGTATCTTGTTTTAGTGCATCACAAGATTGGATTGAATCCATTGGTATAGATTTTCTATATAATTTCTACAGAAACTTGGTTCTGACATCCCCCAATATTGTCTCGGGTGAGACTGTAATCTGCGCTGTAGGTCGATGCCGAAAGGGGGCCGACAATAGCGGGTTTTTTTGGTGCACAGTTAACTCCAAACCTTGTTCAAGCCCAATCCAATCAATATATACTGCACAATGCATAGTCCCACATATGGATAGTCAATGTGAAACATTATTTGAGAGTCTCTCACTATTATTTGTGAACATATCATCATCCCATGAGTTTTCTCAATTATCGCGTTTTCACACTTTTGCTTTCATGAGTGTCACTTTCACTTTTCTGACTGTTGTTCTAGCTTACTTTCACTTTCACAAGTGTCTCTTTTTATTTCTTTAGCTTTTTCATGTGTATCTTTTACTTTCATTATATTTTTTATGTGTCGTTTTACTTATTCTTATTGTTGCAAGTGTCGCTTTTGATTGTTTTCACTTCTACATGTGTCGCACTTTAGCACACCACTAGAGGTAACTCTAACACACTCTTCTACCTTATTTTCTATTATATATCATAATAATATGTGCTAGACATTCTGTCATAGCTTAGCACATTTTTTGGTTGTAGTCAACAGTTTTTGCACAACTTGTATTGCAAGTGTCATAAATCTATGTTTCAATTATCGCACTTAGAAATATGTGTCACTTTTTTGTCCTTTCAAGGTATGAATGTGGATCCTGAGTATTGTTCATTCTATATTATTTTCTTTGATGTAATACATGTGTGTGATTTTTTTTTTGAACTTGTTTATTTCATGTTTTCTCTCTTGTTCCATTGATCCCACACTCAACCAATTTTGGAGTTCATCCCTATCCTCACATATTGTGAAAATTGCAAACATACTTAATCCCCCAGACAAGTGATAAGTAATGTAAACACTCCTAAGTATCAGTCATGAAATCCTTAACCTGTGCACTCTACTTCATCTTATTGGAAACCTCTTCCACCTACACATAGCACAACCTTAGAGTTTGAACCATCAATCTAATTGTTTCGCCTTGCCAACTGTGCAAATTTTGATTCCTCCTACCATGTATTGTGCATTACGTAGTTGCAGTGGATATTGGGGTCACCCCTATTTCACTATCATGCCCAATTGCAAAGTCTCCTAAGCCTCCTCTCCAACTACTATGCATTGCTCAGCTGTAGTGAACAACCTTCCCTCCATGTCTCCTTAACTTGCTCAACTTCGCAATCCCTTCATTTGGTAGGCCTCCTACTATTAATTACATAGTTTTAGTGGACATTAGGTCATCTATAAGTAACTGCAACCCTCAACTATGAAATCCTTTGATTTTACCCCACAATCATTGCACAATGCACAGTTACAGTGGCTAGTCATGTCCCTCTTGTTGACTGAAACCCCTCACTACATATGTTACACCATCTTTTGGTCATCTAACCCATTGGTATTAGATGGACCCAAGTACACCGTGTAAGACCAATTTTACCCCAAGTATAATTGCATTCACTATGAAAATAACTTAGTAAAACCACCTTTATTAAGATGTTTATGGTCTAAACAGGAAACCCCATGGGGAAACATTAAATAGATCCATATCTCTTTGATTTTCCTCAAGGAATAATTAGTTAAACAACAGTTTAATTAATATTACTAGTTGTATTTAACACAAAACAAGGAAATTAATTAGATAAATCATTATTTATCTTATTATTTTCTAAGAATAATTATTTAAACATTACTTAAATAATATTATTTGTTAAATATGACTAAATATCCCTTAAATAATTAAATAAATAATTATTTATTTTATTATTACTCAACCACATCCTTAAAAGGATAAATAAATAATTTATTATTTATTATTACTTAATCACATCCTTAAAATGATAAATAAATCATTTATTTATTATTTACAAATAAGGGGATTTGACTCAAGTCAAATTCTTTTTCCCTCCAACAAATATAATAAAATATTCCATAAAATTTGGATCTTGATTTGGTTAATAATATTTTAATTATGCACCAATATCTAGACTAACTCAATATTTTGTTATAAATAGAAGGGTTTTTCCATTCATTTGTCACCTTTTGTTGCCTAAAGATCAATCTTGGTCTGAGTATTGATCCACCATCATAGCCATATTTTTCCATTTTTGTTTGGGTTTTCTACACCGTCAAGAGAGAAGAATTCTAAATCTGAAGTGTTGAGGACTTATAAGAACCCATCCCATTGAGGGGAACCGGGAACACCCTCCTCTGCTTTCCTCCCAGGTGCCATTAATACGAAATTCATTTGATATATTCTTCTCTTGTCTATTGGATGCATGGAGTAAATCTTGTTTTTCTACTATTTAATGTCTTCTAATGCACAGATCTATATTTTGCAGCATTTATCTTGATCACCTAACTGCAGATCTAAATATATCAGCAGTCATTTCTGATGTTAGGGCTATTTGTTATGCGCAGCTAAAGTGGTCTTTTTTTCGTATGCTTGGAATTAAGATTCATACTAACAACTAGTGACTCCACACGGGTTTACGATTATGACCGCTGTTGTTTTTCTGATCCTTGTATATCCAGCTGCTTCAAACCCTAGGATTTCTCTTCAACCCCTTTTTTTTTTCTTTCTTGATGTTTTTTTTAACCTATAAAACCCTAAAACGATAAAAATTCTAACTTCCACGTCTTTTCGGCCCCATTGCGTAGGTGACAGACATCAGCCGTAGCTGAGACGATAATTTTTTCTGAAATCTGCCACCGAGAGTGCTGGAGGTGCAGGTCGCACTTTTCAGCCCAAAACCTATGACCTGGACCCTCAGAGCGCACATTACAGCCCAAAAAGTGCGACCTCTGCTGAAAACAGGTCAAAAACTACGACTTGGACTTTTTGCAGGATTTTTTCTGAAAGTTTTTTGGGTTTGTCTGAGCCTCTGTTTAGGGTTGTCCGACCTCAGTCTCCACCCATTTTGGACCTTTACTTGTTATTTTTTGCTCAACTAAGTGGGAACCTAGCCCCCTAGGGCTTCAGTACCCTCCACTTTTTCTGGAAGATTTTTTGCTGTTGTAGGTTGTCTGAAATTTCAGAGTCTTCAGCCATTTTTTCAGATCTGATACCTTACCTTCAGATCCACTTCAGATTAGCTTGTTATCCATCCAAATCTCCTCATTTATCTTTGTTTGGGTTTTCCTTTAGGGTGCACTCTGCTTCCTTCTTGGAGATAGCCTTTCGCCACCTCTTTTTACAACAATTTTTCCCTCTAACCTGTTGTTGTTTCTGCACCACTTTCCAGCAGGGTTTTTTCCTTTAGATCCCTGTCCCTTCTAACCTTAGATCTATTGGATGTTTTAGTGTGTTTTGATTAGTTTTTTCACTCACCTATAGACTAGTTGTTGAGAGGCCCGCCTCCTTGGGTGTAGATTATTGCATTATTAGCTGTTTATTTTATATTTTGCATGCTTATATACTGTCATTTGCAAGTTATTTACAACTATACAACATACTTCTTTTTCTCTACAAACGTCTGGGTTTAAAAATTAAAATTTACACACTTCACATACACACCCTAAGTGAAAAAGGGCTTGGTTAACACCACCAAGCAAAGACTCTAGAACATTGACATCAATTGATCATGCACCTCTCTGCCCTTGTTTCGACATTGTAATCGATTGATCTTGCACCTCCCTGCCCTTGTCGATCTCTTTTTCCTTCGTGCCGTGTTTGTGTTGTCATCATTTCTTAGCCTCCCATGGGCTCTGATTTTCCTCAGGGGGGGCCAGCACCTCCTGCATTTTTTCCCCTCCTGGTAGCACGTATTCAGGATATGGCATGCCTCCTCTTTTTTCCCAACCTCCTGTTTACCACACTGTTACCCAACCTCTTCCGTCTGGTTCCCCTGATTACCAGATTCTCATGATGAAATCCGATCAACCTTCAACTGTAGACATCAATATTCAGACTCGGTCCCATCAGTACAACAAGCCTCCCGCTACGTCTCTCTCCGAGCCGCCTCCTTCGGATTCTACAGAGCCTCTTTCGACACCTAAGGGTCCCTTGCAGATCCCTTAGCCTAGGGCGGAGGTTCATACCAAGATCCCTAAGGGACCACTGCGTCGAAATGCTGCTTCTGGCAAAGCCGCCCATTCATATAGCATAGTCGATGATTTGGCACAATCCCCTGCTGCCATTTCAATGCTGGAACTCCTCTAGTCATGCCCTTCACAATGAAAATCTCTTCTATCTACCGTGGGCACTATAGATACTTCCGAAGATCGATTGATTGTCTTTGATGTGGACTGGTCCGAACATCCTCCTCTCCCTGCTTCCGTCGCTTTCCAAATCCCAGTCAAGATCCGGAATGCTAACATTTCTCGGTGCATTATTGATGAGGGGGCATCCACCTGCATGATTTCTGCTTTGTTTTGGAAACAACTCGGATCTCCTGAGTTGGCTTCTTCCATGATCACTCTCCTAGTGTGGGATGGCCAAGCCTCCAAGCCCATTAGCTTATTCCAAAATTGTCCTATCACTCTTGCGGGCAAGACTGTTGGCGTTGACGTAGAATTCATAGACGCCCCCTTAGATTACAACATTCTATTGGGTCATATCTACACTTATGTGATGTCTACTATCCCTTCCGTGGTCCACCGCAAGATGTCCTTCCCCCATAACAGAAAGATAGTCACCATTGACCAATTGACGTATTACGAACCGAAGTCTCAAACCTCCCCTGAGTCCACTATCTCTTCAGTGGCCAATAAGCAAACCGTCGACCCTTTGACCAGTGTCTCACCCAACGTCTACAAGGATTCTTCCTTGCTTGGTACATTCCCTGGTCTTCCTCCTCCCATCTCTGATCCTAGCTCATCGAATGTTTGTATGATGCAATCGTCTTGGGCTTCTCTCAAGCGGCCCGCCTCGGCTAGGCAGCAGCCCACTTGCCCTCTGCAGCCATCTCCTAGCCCTTCGATGCAGACTTTTGGACCTCCTCCTCCTAGCCCTTCAGCTGGTACTCATGAGCCTCTTTATCCTCCTGGATCGGTTCCTCCAGGCCTTAAAAATTTAGGATTTGTCCCACCGGGCCATTACCCCTCCGGTCAGATACTGTTCCTAGTCCCTCCACCAGGAATCTATATGACACCTGTCATGGCCACCCTCTCTCTTCCTAACTTAACCATTGGGATTCCGGTTTGGTACCTTGATCCTCCAATCGCTACCTCGCTAGGTCAACCTAAACCTTATATTGCTTTGACCCCGGTTCGACCGGTCCTCCTGACTTCTCCCATTGTCGCAGTGCCTCAGCCACCTCAATAGGAACCGCCTCCTGTTGCGACTGCTTTGGGTAAGAAGGGCAGAGCTCGTAAAAGGGCCTCAAAGGACAAAGCTGCCCCGACTGACCCTGCACCTCCTCCGCCTCCAAAGCCCTACGCTTTGTGTGATTTTTTCGATCATGCTACCCATACTTGTCCCGAGTTGCCCCACATCAAGCCCATGGTTAATGTCACATTCCCTGAGTCTACAGTTCCTGAAACCTCTGCTTCTTCATCGAACGCAACCAAGAACACCAAGACTATTCACACCGAACACCCTTTTTCTTTGTGTGGTCTCCATGGCCATTACTCTCATCATTGTCCTTGCCTTACGCATTACCATGCCTCTTTAGAGGTAGTTTGGGAGTACCAGATTGAACAGAACCAATCTACTTCTCCTATACTTGCACAGTATGCTGTAGGCCAAACTAAGTATTTACCTGCTCCTGTTGACATTCCCCCCCTTGATGTCAAAATTACGAAGCATGCGGCCACCATCCTCTACCTTTCATCATCCTTAAGACCCTTGAAAAAAGCTCCCTCTGAATCTTCTCCTGCAGTTTCGCTTGACCTCCTTTCAATGATCACCCTGGGCTCAACATCAATGGATCCTTTATCTGCTTGTTCTTACGTCATCCCCCGTGATGATGCACATGTGAGACTTTATTCTCATAATGATGAGTTAGGTATCTTTGTCGCGTCATGTGGTATTTCTTCCTCCCGTCATTCCACCTTCTTTTGCGATGATGACATCATGGAAGCCATGGCCACCACTGACTTCATCCTTCCTGCCTATAAACGAGATGCCATCATCCGTACCTTTGGTGACTTACACGGCCTGAGCTCAAGCTACGCTTCCGGTAGCTCCCACACTTCCCCTCCTCGGCAGCATGTGGGTAGTAGACATCCTACCCAGATCACTCCCTTCTGCAGAGAGAGTTCGACTTCTACTTTGCGCTCAGGTTGCCAGCATTGTTCCTTATCCTCCCATTTATTGTCTTGTGGCACCTTTCATAGGGACCCCCCATCCACACCTTATATCTATTTTTCCGATGGTGCAAGTCGCTACTCCCGGAATTTAGCCTCAGCAGGTTGGGCCATTTTTACCCCCTTGCATGCGCTTTTTCTTTAGAACGGTGCATGCATTAGTACTGCAAACAATAATCAGGCCGAATATGATGTAGTACGAGGTTTATTAGCTGATGCCCTTTCACATCGCATCCTCCATATTCATGATCGCTTAGATTCCCTGCTTCTTGTCATGCAATTGAATGGTGTTTATCGCATGCATAATCCTATCCTTTTCAGAAGATATTTACGAGTGAATCTTTTGATGCGTGAATTTGAAATCATTACTTTCAGTCATGTACCTAGAGCAAAAAATCACTATGTAGATAGCATTGAAAACCATATTCTGGATTGGCATTTAACACACACATTTAACACAAGACAATAACATAAAAATATCAAAACGATGCATATCCATAGTATGTGTCGTATAAAATGTTTTAGAGTTCATCAACTCTGATACATATGACATGCCCATAGCATGTTACAAAAACTCAAAACTAGGGGCACCACCTACCCCTACACACTAATCACTATCTGGAGGATCTCGAGCCAATGGCTCCTCCCCCGTAGCTCGTAGATCATGCATACCTTGTCCAGCCAACGCCATGCCTCGCATGACCCCTCGTCATTCCGAGGGTAAACCAATACATGGCTCTATGTACTAGTCATCTAAGTCTTGCCAGCCATGCTCCGAAATACCGGTCAAAAGCCTCTCACATCTATGACGGATGTCCTCCAGAAGGGCTGCTGCATCCTCATTTTGTTGCACCCTTGATCCACTAGATCCTACAGCCCCCGATACTGCAGGTTGTCCCATGTACCCGGTAGGTTTTACCGGTGATGTATCTGCATACCAAAAGTAAAAGAATCAGTACCGCATACAATATTCTAGAAACTTTACATGCACATAAAATATTAGCAATTTTTCACTTACCATCGGGTCCCCATATACGACCAGGCGACAGTGGCAGATCTGGGTCCCCGAAATAACTCATCCCACTATAGGGATAGTCGTCTATATACAGCGGCATCTGATCCCAATGAACAAAGAAATCAGGATGGAAAACCCGTCCAACTGCTCCACCTCCTCCTTTGCATAATAGTCGCCCCCACCGATGCATCCTAGGCTCTCTTGGGCCCCCATCTTGGAGCTATATGCAAGGTCAAAGTGTCGGGATCTTCTCAAAGAAGAAAGAGCACAAAACTGTACCATATGCACAGTCATGGTTCACTTGCCGCTTACATAGTGAAAATTGTTGTTTCAATGACGATAGCATCATCTGGGCCCACCCATAGTAGGTCCCACTCAAAACACTCTCCATAAGCATCATTTTCCCCCCTGTGATGTGATGGAGTGCCTGGTTTCCCAAGATCCACAGCACTGCTGCGGCCACAGCACGGGTCTCTAACCTCTCCAAATCCCCGATGGGTATCTGAGTCCCCTTGACTTAGAGACCTAGCCGAAAATGGCACTCTACAAACTCTATGATATTCTTCCCATGCAATAATATTGGCTGAGTATTCCCTACCATCCCAAGTGGCGGGAGACTAGTCAGGAAATATATATCTTGGACCGTCAACTCGATCCGATGCCCCTGCACTATAAATACCTCATGGTCCGGGTCCCAATAGCTAACAATCTGGGCCAATAAGGGCTCCCCAAATCTCATCAAATGATTCTCCACAAACTTCAGAACCCCAAACCTGGCCAAATCACTGCGGACACCTTGATCCTCCTGGATCTCCAACCGTAATGCGCTCATGTCTCTCTCTCTCCAGTTAATCCGTAATTCTTCCATATCTTCATAAAACCATCATATTTGTTAGTATACATATAGGAAAGACTGTTTCTCATCACAAAATCCTAGTGCTCAGCCAAAAACAACACAAAAACACCCCTCCTTGATAGGTCGCACTTTTCAGGCCCAAACCTGGGACATGTTGCACTTTTTTGCCCAAAACTTGCTACCTAGGTCGCACTTTTTGCCCCAAAAAGTGAGACCCGGCATGAGGAGGAGTAGGTGGTTGTTCCTGAGCCCTAGGGACCTAATATGAACTTTTAATCCACTGAAAAGAAAGCGTAGGGTTAGGCCTCTTACCTACAACTGACAGATCTCGATTCCAATGGTCGGTTTGTACGCTACGCTCACTGCAAGATTTAGGGCCTTCTCTCCTCTCTACATTCACCATAGCTCCATATGAAAATGAATGAATTTGGAGGGAAAATGCCTTATTAAAAGAGAAACCCCTATTTTTTCTTTTGCCTGCTGTGACCCAACCATATCTTCGTTTACCAAACCATCCACATCGTTGGAAAGCTCTCACCGAGCCCTCAAATGGGTATCTGTTAGTTTTTAGTGATTTTATACTTCACCAGGACACATTTTCCCAATAAGCGCCACTTCACCCTTCCTCAAAATCGAATTTCTTCACTTGCAACACTCGTATTGGGGGCACCACGTTGCCTCCATACTTTTCCACGCTCGTGTCGACTTTCGTCATGAGTTACCATCTTGTACTCATTATTTTATGGTCCCCATTGGACCCTTTACATATGTGGCAGCACCATCGAGTCACCCTTGTTTAGGGCATCCGAATTGAGTCATCATTGCTTTCATGGAGTCTATCCCGAGTCCCTTTTCATCCCGCTATAGTCCTCCACCCTTCACTGCTTGGTCCCTCTCTTGTGTCGCACATTATGGCCTTGAGTCTCACTGTCCCCTATCCCTCATGATGGTGTGTCAGTCACTGCCAGGTAATTCATTCCCTTTATGCTCTAACAAGGGAAGTCATCTGTTTGCTACTTAGTACCCCCCATTTCATCATCATCATTGGTGTGAGTCTGTCAGTCGCTCAACTATTGTCTCTCGTGCCTTAGTTGAGGATCCCTTATTGCCTCACCAACGGAGGACCTCCTTCTGTTGACATCAATTCATTCATTCCAGAAGATAGGTCTAGAGGGCGGTGTACCTTGGTTCCAACTTCCACTCTTGTTCGGTGCCCTGGATCAGGCAAAGGGACTCCTTATTTCCCTTTGACTTGATTGGTTCTCAGCTCTAGCTCCATTCAACATGATCGAGATCCGTATACTTGATGGTTCAGTGATGTAGCAGCTGATATTAGTGATTCCCAGGTGTATGTGAGATGTCTCAACCCTCATGAGGAGGTGGCCCTACAAGTAGCCCCCCACATACCTGGATGACTTCTTCACTTCAGCCTTCGATGTAGCTCCATAGATTTGATGATACCGACCTCAGATGCTTGCAACACCTTCTTGATTGCATATATCAGTCAGATTTTCAAGAGCCCTTTCCTGTTTACAGGAGAATATGGGTTGTATTCATATCTCATGTACTCAGATATTATTGTACAAAGCCCTGGCTATTATCCCAGGCACAATATGTATGTGGGATTCATTGTGATTTTATTCATCTAGCTCATGTTTATGGCAGCATATGCTTTATTATTTTGTCCCGTGGTGTTCTGGACGCCTTATTGTTTGTACTATTGCCTCGGCGGGCATAGGTATGCCTCCCCCGCCACTTATAGCAGGTACTCACTCATCAAAGAGACTTGTCACACCTGTAAGTCTCGCCTCCTCAGGGTCTAGTTCTTTCAGCACTTTGGTCTACCTTATACTCCTCTCTGTTTGACTTCACCTTCGATGTCTAGTGATTGAGTTCTTACAACATACTTTGGTCATACGATTAGCTCCTAACGCTCGCACACTAGGGGGAAATCTGTTCCACCATTTTTTGGTCATCTAACCCATTGGTATTAGATGGACCCAAGTACACCATGTAAGACCAATTTTACCCCAAGTATAATTGCATTCACTATGAAAATAACTTAGTAAAACCACCTTTATTAAGTTGGTTTATGGTCTAAACAGGAAACCCCATGGGGAAACATTAAATAAATCCATATTTGTTTGATTTTCCTCAAGGAATAATTAGTTAAACAATAGTTTAATTAATATTCTTGGTTATATTTAACCCAAAACAAGGAAATTAATTAGATAAATCATTATTTATCTTATTATTTTCTAAGAATAATTATTTAAACATTACTTAAATAATATTATTTGTTAAATATGACTACATCTCCCTTAAATAATTAAATAAATCATTATTTATTTAATTATTACTCAACCATATCCTTAAAATGATAAATAAATAATTTATTTATTTATTATTACTTAATCACATCCTTAAAATGATAAATAAATCATTTATTTATTTATTATTTACAAATAAGGGGATTTGACTCAAGTCAAATTCCTTTTCCCTCCAACAAATATAATAAAATATTCCATAAAAGTTTGATCTTGATTTGGTTAATAATATTTTAATTATGCACCAATATCTAGACTAACTCAATATTTTGTTATAAATAGAAGGGTTTTCCCATTCATTTGTCACCTTTTGTTGCCTAAAGATCACTCTTGATCTCAACTCTTGGTCTGACTATTAATCCACCATCATAGCCATATTTTTCCATTTTTGTCTGGGTTTTCTACACCATCAAGAGAGAGGAATTCTAAATCTGAAGTGCTGAGGACTTACAAGAACCCATCCCATTAAGGAGAACCGGGACCACCCTCTTGTGTTTTCTGCCCAGCTGCCATTAATACAAAATTCATTTGATATATTATTGTCCTGTCTATTGGAAGCATGGAGTAAATCTTGTTTTTCTATTGTTTAATGTCTTCTAATGCATAAATCTAGATTTTTTCAGCATTTATCTTGATCACCTAACTGCAGATCTAAAGATATTAGCAGTCATTTCTGCTGTTAGGGTTGTTTGTTATGCGCAGCAAAAGTGGCCTTTTTTCGTACGCTTCGAATTAAGATTCATACTAATAGCATAGTACCTTGTCATATATGTCCTTTTATTGCACATTATGCAATTAGAATGGGTAGTGAAGTCATACCTCAGTTCCCTTGAAGCTCAACTACATAATATTTTCCTCTTCTTCCTTGAGAATTGCGCACTATGAATCCTTAGTCAACAAGCTCATTACCTTGTCTCCTAGACTTCCCCACTACATAGGACCTTGAAGAGCCTCTCCTTATTACACATTGTGCAGTTCTAGTGGACAAAAACATCATCCCTTGGTCACTATTGACCTCAATTGCAAAATTCTTAATCTCTCTCTCTCAAAGCCCTTTCTTGTTGTCTCATCATAGTAAACATCTTCCATGAGCAAGCAAAGGTATAATAAATGGTTTTTGAAATGATGTTGGATTTCCATGAGTGGACTTCATGTGTAGGTGATATCATCTTAACATGTGAGGGTGATGCTCAAGTGAGGTTATCAAAGGAGAGGTTACAAGAAGGCACGTGTGAAGAAGAAGTGAAAGCATGAACCATCATGAAGTATATGAAGTTATATTGGAACAATGAAAGGAGGTGGAAACTCCTCTTGACATGGAAGGTTCCTGACTTTTGAGGATCAAAATGAAGAAAAGGTAAAGATCCGTCATGAAGAATTCAAGTCAAAGCAGAAAGGAGAGAAACTTGGCATTGACACATTATAAAAAAACAAAGTTTCATGTCATCATTTCTAATTTATGGCTTATCCATGTGTCACCATAAAATTTATATGTGTCAATTTATTTTGACACATAATTTGTGGAATGTAATTATGTAATTTCGAAAATGATAAAATGTAAATGTGTGGAATCCCAAGGGTCCCACATGGAATTGGAAAGGTCACTACAAAGTTCTAAAGTCATGTATAAGCTCAAAGGTTACATAGGAATTCAAAAAGTCATAGTATGAGCTCAAGAGTTGTTGGTCAGTTTGATTGTCGGATTAAACCTCTCAATATTAATTATCAATCCGGGAGTCATAAACATGAGTTGTACTGTGTATTAGCTCAGCTTAATGATCAGAGTATAAATATATTCCTTTTTAATGATAAACTAGGCACTGGAATGAAACACACATTTGCTGGCAAATAAACAATCTTGAAAAGGGAACCTACTTAACCAATTTCATTCACTGCAAACTGCATACTACAATTAAACTAAAAGAGATACAAATCAATCCTAAATTATATGAAATTCTTGCACTCAGATTCTACTTTTTAAATCTCCTATGATAGCTTGAAAAACCTTATCTATTTGTTCCTCTCATTAACTTGAAACTATCACTTGAAACTGATCTTGAGATAAGCAAAAAGGTCACACATATTATTCTAATGATAACTTACACCTGAAACTAAATATCTAAAATACTCTTGATAACAAATTCAAAATTTCAAATTAACAAAGGACAGTTCTAACTATTGCTAGAATAAAACTACTTTGCTTCATGTAAAATAACAATGAAAAGATCCTATTAAAAATCACATTGCAAATAATCTATGATAAACATCAATTTAAATATTTTAATCTAGGTGAAACAAATTATTCAAAAACAAGCTCACTGTTTGAAATCATGCAACTCATAATGAAAAATAAATCGAAATCATGTAGATCAATAATGAAAACTAAATCACCATTCGAATTGATATCTCTACCTGCACAATAAAATCGACACTCAAACTTGCTCTTATAAAAAATGACTACACTACGAAAACAAGAATAATTCTAATTTAAAAAGAAATTTGATTATTAAGCGAAGGGATGCATAAACGAATCAAATGCGCATTAAATCCTACAAACATTCAAAGAGATTATGTAATGCAAACCAAACTCAAACTCAAAGCATTAAATTATGTTATAATTCTGATCCAACTAAAAAAAAATCATTATATTCCTATATATTAGATTCTCCAATTGTAAATATAAATAAATGCGATCCAAATCGATAAGAGAGCATGGCTCTGTGTTAAAATGTGTACTGGGTTATAAAACAAATCATAGATCTTGAACATAGGAGAGCAATCCTTAAGTTATATAATCTAGCTACCTCACTGTTTGATGAAACTTATCTCTAGAGGTGGTGGGCCCTCCCACGCCTGGAGTAAGCCTACTTACTATAATAATAAAAAGATATTCAAAACATCAAAGATAGAATTCGAAGTGGATCATGGCGACAACGCTTTTTCTTATGGCTTATATATTTAAAACAACATTTGGAAATCGATTTCTACAAATCACAGGCTAAACGATAATTCCACTTCGTTACAAAGCAGTCCCTATCTCTATTACATTTCTCCTGCAAACTCGATGTCTATTCTACACCTAAGAAATTTGACTTTACATCTAAGAAAGTCAACTTTTACATTTGAGAAATTCCCTTTGTCTAATTGACAGACTATCTTATTATTCGTTTGATCATGGCAACTTGTATATATACTGGATTTACAAATTGGGGCTTCAATCAGCCAATTAAAATATAGAAGATAATTGGTTTAACAATTTTCCAGAGTAAGAATTAGTTTTGAAATAGAATGTTGAATTAGGAAATTTCTCCTCTTTTCGTGGGACGTTGTTGTTCCTGGAAGGTGCAATATTGGGTTCTGGAGGAAATTTGACCTTCGTTCCTTTTGGCAGAGACAATGCACATCCAACAAGCTTCAATCTGGGATTACGATTTCTGTTGCAACAAACAGGCAGACTACGCATTCGTTTTCACCACACATTCTAGTAGATGAGACTGGCTAGGGCGCCTACAAACCTGACATTCATGTGCGTTATTGACTCAGATGTTTGTGTGACAAGAGCTACGCAATTGTATGATTTGAATACAAACCCAACGTCACTGCTTCACAAGCATTAATATGGCCAATCATAAATAGAGATGCATAGTGACATAGTCATGAATAAGAGTTTTGATTGAGGGCAATCTTGTGCACTATTGGGTTAATTCCTTCAAAATGGAGTTTTTTTGAATAACCTCTGGTTTGCCATTCTCCAACACCCACACTAAATGCTCAAACACAACCTCAAAAAATAGGGAGAAGTTGTCCTTTCATCAACAATTTACCTCAGCAATGGATGCTACCTTCAGATTATTTTTGCGCCACCTAGTGATCTACTCCTGATTAGAATGTTGGGCAGTTGGGTAAGCCACAATGGTGAGTGTTGAGGCACAACACTGAACTTAAGTTCCTGCTCAACAATACCCTTCATCCGAAAAACTTTACTATACCCGACAATCTGGTTCATTGAAATCAATCCCCGAACCTTGCATCCATCAAGCTGCTTGGATGGATTTTATCTAACGATCTGCTGTAAGTGCTTCATATCAAGCCCTCTACCTCACCTATGGTATAAAACTAGAGGCAGAATCTTTTGGATGGCTTCTTTTAAAAGAGACATTCAATAACATCATCAAAACATGATATTGTGTGGTTGTTGTTTCTGCACAATGTCATCTTCAGGCACAGCAGCAAGAAAGATAGTTATTATTTTCATTACCCATATTATCAATGCAGCCTCCTAACCATTTGCAAATGGAAAATCACAAAAATGTGTATATGAATTACAGGCCTAATTCCTTGCATCGAATACCAACGTGGATGCCTTTTCCTTAGGAAAATTATTTGAATTAATCTCTTCCTGTTGTTGTTGATGTGGATTTGTCCCAATTTAATGAAATTACTGCAGTGAAAATTGTTATGGTAGAAACCTGAGACATGAAAGTTAGCACCATAGGCAATGATTGATTATTTTGTGGTTAAAAATTTCAACCTTTCCTACCTTGCAATCAATAGTCCATCATTCAAATTATCCCTCCAAAATGACTATGACCAATAAAAAAGATATGCTCAACCTTGAGAGAGAGAGAACAACAAATTCCAATGCAGCACTCATTCCTGAAATGTCATTCTCCTTTTTTTTGGGAACCAAGTTAGCAATACTGCGAACCATAAATTCTTCCCCTGGCTGAAAACCCAAAATGTGAATGCGTGATGTGCTTTGTATGAATGTGCTACACACTTATAAGAATTGTTGCTGATTGAATGACATGAATCCATGCCTAATATTTCCAAATGGATCTGAATCAATATTCATAGATGGCTTTGTGTTTCCCTTCACTGGGTCTTCAGCTAGTTCCTGATGTTTCTTCGCAGCAAATTTCCTTAAACCAGGAGTTGCCCTTTGTTGTAGTAGACTTGTATTTCAAGAAGCATTCCAGCACTTCTGGTGATCAACTTATTCTCCTACCATCATGAAAACCTATTATTATTACACAAAACAATTAACAAGAAGAATTTATGAATTAATAACTATTATCTCTAAATGCCTCTAATTAACAACTTAATAATATAAAACGGATTGAAATACTAGGTACAATCATGTATTTATTTGATAAGAAACCATAAAAATTTAGACAAATATGCAGCTCAACATCCCCCCACACTGAACTTCTTGCACGTCCTCGTGCAAGCCAAAACTATAAGACTATGAAATGAGGCAAGGAAAATGTCAGCAAAGATTTTTGCAAGAAAAGATGAAGATCCCTGATGTTGTGATGCATTCATTCGCCCACAAAATTACTATTACATTACCAGCTAAAACCATGTGAAATGATAAAACAAGATCAGGTATCGAAAGTGGACATTATGGAGAAAATAGTGTTGCACAGACTTGTTACCTTGTCCCAAATAAATTCCCTATTTTTTTTCTGTCCAAAATCTTATGACAAGAATCAAATTTTGTTGAAAAAGTGTAGTTTCAAAAATATAAACACAAGATTCCTACACCTATTAAAACAATCTCGTATCTAGGTCATGCATCACATATTTAGAGGCAACTACAATCACTACACATTTTCAGCAACCAACACCTTGTGAGTGGTCATCATTGATTAATTCATCACTTTGAATACCATGAGAATTAAAGTGAGTTATGATACCAATGAACAACCTCTTTATTGAACACTCTAAATTCTGTTTTTATCCGGATTCAAAAATAAATTTCCTCTTAATCTAGTACAAAGGATTGCCTTCACTAAGGGTACCACATCGCTAAAAAATTCTTGACTTTTGAAAGATAGAACTCAAAGCATCATGCTCAAATTGTCTTAAAACCATTGCCCAAGAAAAATGATGAGTCTTAGGGAAAGAGAAGGATAACCAAGAAAATCATAGTATGCAGTTAACTTTAATACCACAGACATGGCCCTGCTGCCTGCAGGTGTTCATAACCTTGGCAAGGATGTCTTTTGACCCATCAAAATGTCTTTGTACCACTTACTAGGCATGGATTCAGAGTTAGCTTATTTGAATTTTTAGATGAAGCGAAATATCCTAGCTTGGTAACCAGCTGATGGCAGTGCCACTCACAATAAATAACATGGATGAATAGGTCAGCTCGTGATGAGACCTCCTATCTTCCAGTTTTATGGCTGAAAGCCATTACTCTGGCTTGGTGACCAGTAGTTTTAATGTCATGCATGTTAGGTCTCATGATCGTGGTAGGTCAGCTCATCACGAGACCTCCTATCCTTCCCTAAATATTTGTAAGCTCTAATTATGATTAACCTTAAAGGTTACTTAATAAGTGGGGAGACAGATCTACTCCTTAAGAGTACATGATGGTATGAAAATTTTTTAATGACTAATCATTGCTGGCTAATTTCTCTACCCTAAGGACTTATTAAAGATATCTCAGAAAATGACTGAAAGATTCCTTTAGTTAAGAATGCTAGTGTTCTCATGAATAGCTCATTATGATCTTAAGAAGAGTGGTCCACCATAGGGGTTTTCCAATAGTACCTTCTATGGGAAACTGAAAATATATGTCCGAGACGACAACTTATTAGAGTGATTAATCATGGTTACTTTTGCAAAATCATGAGGTATTAGAGTGAATTGTACTCAACAAGATTTGTCACAAATGTGTGTGTTAACAACTAATGTGGATCAAAAGTAGTTTTAATAGCCATGATTTAAAATTAAAAAACCTAATAGCATTGTAACTACTTTATTCATTTATTCTCCTACCCTATTTTACCCTAAAAGGTGAAATACTCCCTTTTTAAGTATAGGAGTACTTCCAATGTGTAATATTCCCAATTAGCCATTGCTACTTGGAATATTATAACTGCTTCATTTTTGGAATAAGAAGTAGGGAAGACAATAAAACATATCCCAGTGTGAAAAGGGATTGGATTAGGAGGACAAAATAAAGCCACTTACGTGTGAAAGAAGGGCAAAGAAATGAGCTAGAACCAGTTTACCAAGTCAGCAACGATGTCACAAGAGAAGGGATAGCTACTAGGGCAACGCAGTTTTGAAAGGGGAATCTTCTCAAGGAAGTCACATCACCAATGAGTGGGGTCCGGGGTGGGGAAGCTCACCAAAGATAAGAAGGAAGAGATAGCAGCAAAGAATTCATTCATTCATCTTGTTTGGTCTTATGATTGATTGCAAGCTTCAGCTGTTTAGCCGGAGTTGCAGCACTGTTTAGTGCAAGGAATTCTCATGCGGGAATTCCATCCTTACCTTTGGTTTAACTGATTAGGAGATCTAAGGAGGAGGTCCTGAGCTCACTTTTGATCATTTTTCTTGAGTATATCTATTCTACATCACATACAGTGCAGTCACCTTCAGTAACTGCATCATTTCTGTAACAGCAGCAGCAGTTGGGTGAAACCCTCTTGTTTTATGCTTGTTTCGGAGGAGCAGGTGTCTATTTCACTCCAGGAGATCTATTGTGGGAGGCCTTGGGCCAATTTCTGTATTATTTGTCTATTTTAGATTACATTTAGTATTTCCTAATACAAATTTTCTAGGTACATTGTTATTTTCTGCAGTGCTGCATCTTGTGTTACTATTTTGCCGGAAACCCTTGCCGGGGTGCTCTGATGTGCTTGTAAAAGGGGTCAAACCTCTCATTTATGATTCTATGATGAATGAAATCTATATATCTGTGATATATTATCTTTTTATCTATATTTCATTATAAAAATAATGTTTTTGTAGTCTCCGGCATTTCTATTTTATGAAGTAGTGGGATTGGGGTGCTTTTGAGCATATTTGAGATGGGGAGATCTGTTTAGTGTAGCTAGAATGATTTCTTTCTGATACCCTTTTATATTTAAGCTAAATATGACATATAAAAGAGGACCTAAGTCCTTTACAACATTTTTATTGCATGGTTTTCCTTATACAACGTCCCCATTGAAATAATTGCAGAAATTCCTGAAAAGCAATATTACAGTGGTATCGGAGCTCTGCTCTTGGCTTAGCTTGTGGGGGAGATTTATCTTCAGCATGGAGGAGGAAGAAATTTCAAATCTCCTACTTCATACCCTACAGAACATTACAAGGGACCTCAAGGAGATGAGACATGAAGGGGATTCTATAGAGTTTTTCCATGAGGCAAGCACTAGCACTACAAATACCATGAGGCATTCAGCTGCATCACAACGCTCTACCATGCCTTCATTTCTAACTGGGGGAGATAAGGAGTTAACCCTGGGAGAATATTTTGAAGAATATGAACTCCAATCTCTAGTATTCGAGGAGCACTTGAGCTTTCAGGAGTTTTGTCAGATCAACGATGGGAGGAGGAATAATCCTCATCAGAAGGAGGAAAACTTGATGCAGGGATCAGCCCTACAACTTAGTATGGTAGGGTTCTTCTTGCCGAAATTTGATGGTACACCTAAGTGCACAACCAAGGCTTGGGTGGAGAAGTTGGACACATACTTCCATCTCAACAAGGTTTCTGAGATAGAATCCATCAAGATAGCTACACTGCACCTAGAAGGGGAAGCTCAAGAATGGTGGTTTCATGGATTAACCACACTTGGGCATCATCATATCACTACATACTCAGCTTTCAGCAAGAAACTAGTGGATATATTTGATCCAAGAGATCCAGAAGCCCACTTTGCCAAGTTAACCAAGCTCAAGCAGGAGGGAGATCTTGAGGATTATATTGCTGAGTATTTGCAGCTTTCAATGATGGTATCCAACTTCACTATGAGTAGGAAGGTATGCATGTTTATGAATGGGATGGATGAACCATTACAAGGGTTGGTCAAATCCACTAAACCAACCACATTCCTTGAAGCTGTGGATAAAGCTAGAGATCTACAACACATCTTGCCCAGGGCAAGAACCTTTTTGCAGAAAGAAACTCACTCAAGACCAAGGAAGACAACCCATGTTCAATATTTGGAGGGAGAATGTGTTGCAGGAAGGACACATCATGTCAAGACCTTCTCCAAGCAGGATGCCAGCACTATACAATCCATGGAAGACTTTGCTCCAAGAGGGGGAGCTATTGCAGCATTAACAGGAGTCCCAAAGTATCTAACCTTGAGGGCGAGAGGTACTATCATGGGGAAAAGAGTTTCTGTGTTGATAGATAGTGGAGCCCCTCATAATTTTATTGATGCACAACTGGTACATAGGAGAAGAATCCACATGGAGGAGTTTGAGGGATTTTCAGTTTTGGTCCCAGGAGCTATGACCCTGCAATGTGCCAAGTATGTTCCGGCACTAACCATTACTATGGGGACCTATGCATTGACAGGCCACTTCTTTGTGGTAGATATTCCAAAAACTAATGTCATCTTGGGAGTCCAGTGATTAATCACTCTTGGGAGTGTTTCCACTAATTGGAGAACCTTGGAGATGGAATGGACAGAAGGGAAGGATGGCCAACAACAAAAGATCAAGGGTATAAACACATACCCCCCTCAAGTTATTTCAGCACACAAGATGGAGGAAGATCTGCATAGAGGGGATGTTGAATGGGCTATGGAGCTACATATATCAGAGGTGAAGGGCAAGGATTCACTAATGCATCCAGACGTTCAGTCCCTCTTGCACCGGTATTCTACAGTATTTGGAGATATCCCACCAGGGAGACCTCCTGACCGAGGGTTTGAACACACCATTGAGTGGGAACAAGGGATCCAAGTAGTAATCACCACTCCTTATAGGCACCCCAAGGCTTATAGGGAAGATATTGAGAGAGCTATCCGAGAACTGCTAGCTCTAGGACACATCCGGCCTAGTACTAGTCCTTCTGGTTCCTCTATGGTTTTGGTAAAGGAGAAAGATGGCATATTGAGGATGTGCATTGACTATAGGGCCTTGAATAAGAAGACTATGAAGAACAGGTATCCTATACCCAGGATCGATCAACTCATGGATGAATTGAGGGGATCTAGATACTTCTCCAAGATTGACTTGAGATCTGGGTATCATCAAATCAAGTTGAGGGAACAAGATATCCCCAAGACAGTGTTCATATGTCACTATGGGCACTTTGAGTTTCTGGTAATGCCCTTTGGATTGACCAATGCTCCAACAACTTTTCAATCCTACATTAACCACATTTTCCGTGGTCATTTGAGAAATCTTGTATTGGTCTTCTTTGATGATATTCTTATCTACAGCCGCACTTGGGAGGAGCACTTGCAGCATATCGAGACAGTTTTACATATCCCCAAGGAGAAGCAATTCTATGCCAAGCTCTCCAAATGTGAATTTGGCCTCACAGAGATGTTGTATTTGGGGCACATCATAGGAGTGGATGGAGTGAGGGTAAATGAGGAGAAGATCCAGGCTATCAGAGATTGGCCTAAACACAAGAATGTTATATAACTCAGAGGGTTTTTGGGCATATGCACTTATTACCGGAAGTTTGTGAAAGGATTTTCACAACTAGCAACACCACTCACTGACTTGACAAAGAAGGGAGCTTTTCATTGGATACCTACAATGTAGAGGGCTTTTGATAAGCTCAAAGAGGTAATGGGTAGTTGTCCTATTTTGGTTTTTCCTGACCTTTATCAACCTTTTCTGCTAGAATTTGATGCACCAGGCGAAGGTATTGGGGCAGTCTTGATGCAAGGTGGGCATCCTATAGCCTTTGAGAGCAGGAAGATGCTCCCTCGTGAGAGGTTATACCACATCTATGATAAATAAATGTTGGCTATCATGCATGCATTAGCCAAATTCTGACAATACTTGGTGGGGAATAAGTTCAAGGTGAAGACTGATCATAACAGTCTTAGATTCTTCCTTGAACAGAGACAAATCTAGGAGAGACAACAAAAGTGGGTGAGAAAACTCCAAGCTTATGATTTTGACATAAAATATGTTAAGGGAAAGAGAAATGTAGTAGTTGATGCACTATCCAGGAGACCTACAACACTGTCTTTGAGGGGCATGGACACAAATTGGAAAGCTCAACTTTTAGTTGATTATTCCAAAGATGACTTTGCATGTGAGATACTTGATGGGGTGGTATCGGATGAGAGGTTTAGAGTGATGAATGAAGTCATCTATTACCGGGACCAGATCTTCTTGGCGAAGAAATCCAAGCTCAAGGAGAAGATCTTATTTGCCTCACATGATTCCCCACTTGCTGGGCATCAAGGTTTCACAAAGACTTATAGGGCTATTAGAGAGATATTCTCATGGAAGGGCCTCAAGGAGGATGTGCTCTAACATGTCAAAGAGTGTGCCATTTTTCATCAGAACAAGGGAGAACACACTCACCCTGCTGGGTTATTGCAGCCACTACCTATTCTGGATGGGAAGTGGGAAAGTATCTCTATGGAATTCATCACTGGCTTATCGATAATGCAGGATAAGGATTGTATCTTTTTTGTTGTTGATAGACTAACAAAGTACTCTCATTTCTTTTCCATTTCTACACATTATACTTTTTCACAGGTAGCTGAGCTCTTCTTCAGAGATGTATTTAGACTCCATGGTCTCCCAAGGACCATAGTGAGTGATCGGGACAGCCACTTCATGGGTGGATTTTGGCAAGAACTTTTCCGGTTAGTGGGGACTGATTTGACTCCAAGAACTAGCTATCATCCCCAAACCGATGGATAGACTGAGATAGTGAACAAGTGGCTAGAAGGCTACTTGAGGAACTATGTGGCAAGGCAGCAAAAATCTTGGTTGCGTTGGCTCCACTTGGGAGTGTATTGTTACAACACTACTCACCATACTTCTATTGGCATGACTCCATTCCACGATTTATATGGGTATGAGGCACTCTCATTTTTTGATGTTATGTTTGGGGAAAGTAAAGCTCCAAAGGAAAAGGAATGGATTCAGGAGAACCAAGACATACTCAGGGCACTCAAAGACAACATTGCCACTGCCCAAAACTAGCAGAAGATGTATGCAGACCGTGGTTAGATAGAAAGACAGTTTGAGGTGGGAGATCTTGTCTATCTGCGTCTTCAGCCTTACAAACAGTTCAAACTCAAGGAGAAGGGAGCTAAGAAGCTCAAAGCACGTTTCTATGGGCCATATAAGGTGGTCAAATGTATCGGTAAGGTAGCATATGAGTTGGAGCTTCCTAAAGGGAGCAAGATCCACAATATCTTCCATGTCTCTTGCCTCAAGAAGGCCATTGGGAGGAATGTAGTTTCCAACATGGATCTCCCCCCTATTGATGATGAGGGCCAATTAATATTGCAGCCAGAAGCAATCTTAGACACAAGGGAGAGGCAGCTGAGAAACAAAGCCATCAAGGAATATCTGATTCGATGGAGGAATATACCAGATGAGGATGCCACTTGGGAGGGAGAGAAGATCTTGCAGCATCCTTCTTTACTATTTCTTGTGGGCAAGCAACTTTTGAGAGGGAAGGACTATAATATTCCCAATTAGCCATTGCTACTTGGAATATTATAACTGCTCCATTTTTGGAATAAGAAGTAGGGAAGACAATAAAAAATATCCTAGTGTGAAAAGGGATTGGATTAGGAGGAAAAAATAAAGCCACTTAGGTGTGAAAGAAGGGCAAAGCAATGAGCTAGAACCAGTTGACCAAGTCAACAAAGTTGTCACAAGAGGAGAGAAAGCTAATAGGGCAGCGCAATTTTGAAAGGGGAATCTTCTCAAGGAAGTCACATCACCAATGAGTGGGGTCCGGGGTGAGGAAGCTTACCAAGGATAAGAAGGAAGAGATATCAGCAAAGGATTCATTCATTCATCTTGTTTGGTCTTATGACTTATTGCAAGCTTCAGCTTTTTAGTCGGAGTTGCAGCACTGTTTAGTGCAAGGAATTCTCATGCGGGAATTCCATCCTTACCTTTGGTTTAGTTGATTGGGAGATCTAAGGAGGAGGTCCTGAGCTCAATTTTCATCATTTTTCTTGATTATATCTATTCTGCATCACATACAATGTATTCACCTTCAGTAAATACATCATTTTTGTAGCAGCTGGGTGAAACCCTCTTGTTTTATGCTTGTTTCGAAGGAGGAGGTGTCTATTTCACTCCGGGAGATCTATTAAGGGAGGCCTTGGGAAAATTTCTATATTATTTGTCTATTTCATATTACATTTATTATTTCCTAATACGTATTTTCTGGGTACAACGTTATTTTCTACAGTGCTGCATCTTGTGTTACTATTTTGTCGAAAACACTTGCCGGGGTGCTCCGATGTGCTTGTAAAAGAGGTCAAACCTTTCATTTATGATTCTATGATGAATGAAAGCTCCATATCTGTGATATATTATATTTTTATATATATTTCATTATAAAAATAATGTTGTTGCAGTCTCCGGCATTTCTATTTTATGAAGTAGTGGGATTGGGGTGCTTTTGAGCATATTTGAGCTGGGGAGATTTGTTTAGTGTAGCTAGAATGATTTATTTCTGATGCCCTTTTATATTTAAGCTACATACAACATATAAAAGAGGACCTAAGTCCTGTATAGCATTTTTATTTCATGGTTTTCCTTTTACAACATCCCCATTGAAAGAATTGCGGAAATTCCTAAAAAGGAATATTACACAATGAAGCCATGTGTGTAAAAAAATTCTGGTGATACCCACACTTAGTTTAAATAATATAATTCAAGACATATGAAAGCATGAGAAACTTTTTCTTCAATTGATATGGTACCAAGAGTTTCTGAATGTTGAGGAAATAAGATGGCTTGATGACTGCTTGAAACCATGATTCAATGGAATCCACATATTTATGATTCTCCAAATGATGCAAGTCTTCAAAATTTTGATATTCACTTTCTTGGAGGCAAAATGGATTAGGTGAAAGACAAAAGATAAATCCCTCAATTTCAGGCTCAAATACCTGCTTTTCAAATTGACAAGAATGGTTGAGAGATATTCTAGGGTTTTTAGTTTCAACAAAATTTTTAGAACAAGTCCCAATGAAGGATTGCTCCTCTAGTGGTCTTAGAATTACATCTTCCCGAGGTCAATGTTCTGCAGTAATGCGGGAAGTTTACAGATTAATACCCTTTTCTAACATGAAAGCTGTAACATTTTGTTTAATAGGGGAATCATTGGGAAGAATAGGTGGCTCAAACTGTTGTGCAACCTCATGGTTTATATTAGGGTTTAAAAGATGGTTTTTGTTAGGGTTTTGGTTAAGGCTTGGCCAACGATTTGGATTTGGATTGGGGTTAGGCTTTGAACTAGGGTTAGGTCTAGGTTGTAAGTTAAGGTTTGGGTTTGAATGAGGGCTAGTGTAAGGATGAGGGTTAGGGTAAGGTTTCACATATGGCTGGGACCATGGAAGAGGATAACTTAATGGTGCATTGGAAAGAAATTGTGGTTTTTTTTGGTGCTCATATGATTGAATTTTCATGGGATATTTCCCTAGAGAGAAATATCCAAACGATTCTTGAGGCCATGGAGATATCTAGCTCGAGGATGAGGGCCAAGGCAAGGGCCACTGTGGCCATGAAGTAAGATATTCAATTAGAGGAGGATTAAATGTTTTCCATGGAAATGCAGGATTATAAACATGTTGAGAACCTGCTCAAGAGAATAAGAATTATTCCAAGTATAAAATAATGTTGTGTTTTGAGTTATACTTGGAGGTTGATTCGATTCCTTACTTGATTCCCTGAGTACCTTTCATAATCGTGGCAGTGATGGGAAATTTTCAGTTTCATGACCATCCTCGCAAATTTTGAAAACTTTTAGACCGATAAGTGGACACTTTCCAAGGTAGTGTTTCTTTCGACAATTGGCACAAAGGATAAGCAGTGGTTCTTCATCCTTCTCTTGCTCCTACAAATCATCCAATTCTGAAATCAAAGATTTAGTAATATTGAATTTATGTTCAAGCAAGGTGTTAAATTCTGCACTTATGAATTCTTCATCAGATGAGTTGTTTGTTTCTATAGTAGCATGAAAACTCCTCATTGAATGATTCCTCAAAATACCATCTTCTTGTCTTCAACAAGAAAATTGGTACATTTTGTCATCACATGGATTAGTACGCAAGGGTTATTACAGTACCCCAAAAATGATATAACGTTGAAGATTGGATTCTAAAGATAAATGAATTTTAAAAGCTATTGGTTGAAATAAAGCTCACCACACTTGCATGAAAGGAAAATGCTGAATCAAAGTACTATTTAATCTATGAAAAGTAAAACAATTTGGAAATTAAATGTCTAAAGCCTGCTTATACTTCTACACATAAAGGAAATAAAAATTTCAAGAGATACGCAAGATGGCCAGACTTTGTGGCAACCCCAAAAAAGTGGATGTGTGGCTCTTCACTCACGTCTTACCGTACACTCTCCGCCCTCTGACGTCCTGCAATACCCTTGAAACTGTGTAAGAAATTTTTTACCTAAGCCAAAATACAACTCCCTGGCAACAACACCAAAATGTTGGTCGATTTAATTTTCAGATTAAACCTCTCAATATTAATTATCAATCCGAGAGTTGTAAATGCGAGTTGTACTACATATTGTATCAGCTTAATGGTCAGAGTATAAATATATTCCTTTGTAATGATAAACTAGGTACTGGAATGAAACATACCTTTGCTGGAAAATAAACAATCTTGAAAAGGGAACCTACTTAACCAATTTCATTCACTGGAAACTGCATACTGTAATTAAACTAAAAGAGATACAAATAAATCCTAAATCATATGAAATTCTCGCACTCAGATTATACTTTTTAAATCTCCTATGATAGATTGAAAAACCTAATCTATTTGTTCTTCTCATTAACTTGAAACTATCACTTGAAACTAATCTTGAGATAAGCAAAAAGGCCACACATATTATTCTAATGATAACTTACACTTGAAACTAACTATCTAAACTACTCTTGATAACAAATTCCAAATTCAAAATTAACAAAGGACAGTTCTAACTATTGCTAGAAGAAAACTACTTTGCTTCATGTAAAATAACACTGAAAAGATCCTATTAAAAATCACATTGCAAATAATCTATGATAACCTTCAATTTAAAGATTTTAATCTACGTGAAACAAATTATTCAAAAACAAGCTCACTATTCAAAATCATGCAACTCATAATGAAAAACAAATCGAAATCATGTAGATCAATAATGAAAACTAAATCACCATTCAAATTGATATCTCTACCTACATAATAAAATCCACACACAAACTTTCTCTTATAAAGAAATGATTACACTACGAAAACAAGGATAATTTTAATATAAAAATAAATTTTATTATTAAGCGAAGGGATTCATAAACAAATCAAATGCGCATTAAATCCTACAAACATTAAAAGAGATTATGTAATGCAAACCGAACTCAAAATCAAAGCATTAAATTCTATTTTAATTTTGATCTAACTCAAAAAAAATCATTATATTCCTATATCTTAGATTCTCCAATTGTAAATATAAATAAATATGATCCAAATTGATAAGAGAGCATGGATCCATGTTAAAATGTGAACCAGGTTATAAAATGAATAAGAGATCTTGAACATAGGAGAGAAATCCTTAAATTATATAATCTAGCTACCTCACTGTTTGATGAAGCTTATCTCCAGAGGTGGTGGCCCTCCCACGCCCGGAGTAAGCCTACTTACTACAATAAAAAAAAAGAGATTCAAAACATCAAAGATAGAATTCAAAATGGATCATGGTGACAATGCTTCTGCTTACGGCTTGTATATTTAAAACAACATTTGGAAATAGATTTCTACAAATCACAGGCTAAACAATAATCCCACTTCGTTACACGGTAGTCCCTATCTCTATTACATTGCTCCTGCAAACTCGATGCCCATTCTACACCTAAGAAATTTGACTTTACATCTGAGAAAGTTGACTTTTACATCTGAGAAATTCCCTCTGTCTAATTGACAAACTATATTATTATTCGTTTGATCATTGAAACCTGTATATATACTGGATTTACAAATTGGGGCTTCAATCAGCCAATCAAAATATAGAAGATAATTGGTTTTAACAATTTTCCAGAGTAAGAATTATTTTTGAAATAGAATGTCAAATTAGGAAATTGATCCTTTTTGTGGGACGTTGTTGTTGCTGGAAGGTGCAATCTTGGGTTCTGGAGGAAATTTGACCTTCGTTCCTTTTGGCAGAGACAACGGAAATCCAACAAGCTTCAATCTGGGATTACAATTTCTGTTGCAACAAACAGGCAGACTATGCATTTGTTTTCACCACACATTCTAGTGGATGAGACCGGCTAGAGTGCCTACAAACCCGAAATTCACGTGTGTTGTTGGCTCAGATGTTTGTGTGACAAGAGCTACACAGTTGTATGATTTGAATACAAACCCAACGTCACTGCTTCACAAGCATTGATATGGCCAATTGTAAATAGAGATGCATAGTGACATAGTCATGAATGATAGTCTTGATCGAGGGAAATCTTGTGCAGTATTGGGCTAATTCCTTCAAACTGGAGTTTTTGTGAATAACCTCTGGTTCACCTTTCTCCAACACCTGCACTAAATGCTCGAACACAACCTCAAAAAATAGGGAGAAGCTATCCTTTCATCAACGATTGCCCTCAACAATGGATGCTTCCTTTGGATTATTTTTGCACCACCATTTCGATCTACTCTTGATTAGAGACTTGGGTGCCTGGGGAAGTCACAATGGTGAGCGTTGAGGCACAATGCTGGGCTTAATTTCCTGCTCGACAATACCCTTCATCCGAAAAACTTTACTATACCCAACAATCTAGTTCATTGAAATCAATCCCCGAACCTTACATCCATGAAGCTGCTTGGACAGATTTTATTTAATGATCTGCTTTAAGTGCTTTCTATCAAGCCCTCTTCCTCACCTACAGTATAAAACTGGAGGTGGAATCTTTTGGATGGCTTCTTTTAAAAGAGACATTCAAGAACATCATCAAAACATGATATTGTGTGGTTGTTGTTTATGCACAATCTCATCTTCAGGTGCAGCAGCAAGAAAGACAGCTATTATTTTCGTTACCCATATTATCATTGCAGCCTCATGACCATTTGTGAATGGAAAATCACAACAATGCATATATGAATTACAGGCCTAATTCCTTTCATCGAATACTAACGTGGATGCTTTTTCCTTAGGAAAATGATTTGAATTAATCTCTTCCTGTTGTTGTTGATGTGGATTTTTCCCAGTTCAATGAAATTACTGCAGTGAAAATTGTTATGGTAGAAACATTAGACATGGAAGTTAGCACCACAGGCAATGATTGATTTTTTTGTGGTTAAAATTTTCAACCTTTCCTGCCTTGCAATAAATAGTCCATCATTCAAAGTATCCCTCCACAATGACTATGACCAATAACAAATATATGCTCAACCTTGAGAGAGAGAGAACAACAAATTCCAATGCAGCACTCATTCCTAAAATGTCATTCTCCTTCTATTTGGGAACCAAGTTGGCAATACTGCGAACCACAAATGCTTCCCCTGGCTGAAAACCCAAAATGTGAATGCGTGATGTGCTTTGTATTACTGTGCTACACACTTACAAGAATTGTTGCTGCTTGAATGACATGAATGCATGCCTAATCCTTCCAAATGGATATGAATCAATATTCATAGATGGCTTTTTGTTTCCCTTCACCAGGTCTTCAGCCAGTTCCTGGATTTTCTTCGCAGAAACTTTCCTTAAACCAATAGTTTGCCTTTGTTGTAGTACACATGTATTTCAAGAAGAATTCCAGCACTACTGGTGATCAACTTATTCTCCTGCCATCATGAAAACCTATTATTATTACCAAAAACAATTAACAAGAAGAATTTATGAATTAATAACTATTATCTCTAAATGCCTCTAATTAACAACTTAATAATATAAAACAAATTGAAATACTAGGTACAATCATGTATTTATTTGATAAGAAACCATAAAAATTTGGACAAAGATGCAACTCAACAAGAGTCATGAAGGAAGTCAAAAGTCACATGGGAAGTGGAAAGTCACCGTATTTGTTATAGGTACACCCTCATAGCTCAAGAGAAAGGACTTTTCACCTTGGCTTATCTAGTTAGCATAAGAGAGAATATCATTCTTTGGAGAAGCAAGTTCTGACTTAATGTTCTACTATTGGGGCTAGTGTGGCATTGATGTAATCATGTATCTTGGGAATTTCACTTAATATATGAAAATATTAGAGATGACACACTTTCATGCATATGTCGTGAATGATTGTAAGACTATTATTTCATTGTTTTTCGTGTATGTTATGTTAACACATACTAATGAAAATGATTCATTGGATTTGGTATGCATGTTGTTGAATGTGCATTTTTACTTGCTTTTATGATCATTGTAATCTTGTGGAATACTTAGTGTAGAGATTATAATATATGCATGTATATTACCGGACTCTCCTGATCTAAAAATTTAATCCTTATGTTAAATACCGAATCCTTCCACTTAATTATTTGGGGAAATTAAATTGCCAATTGAAAACACATGAAGAAAAATCAATCACACATAACAAGATGTTTTACTGGAAAAGCTTAAAGCTAAAAACCCCAACTATCATATATTATGTATATCAATGGATCATGAAACAATCTCATATAAAGCTCAACTCATAGAGCTCTCAATACAATCTACAATTGTCTCACACTGTCTTGCAGAAATTTTCATATCTATGCACCAATTTCTTGCCTCCTGACAACTTGCCTCCACTGTACAATCCCTACTAAAGAAGAACCCCAAATGAATTCGATCTTGCCCCTCCTATACTACACAATCCTCATAAGCATCTCCAATGTGTGTGTGGATGCAATGAATGCTCCACTATAGTCACAACTGATAGTCCATCACACCCTTTCACCTATCTCTCCACTAAGTCTCCAGTGGATCTGACGTGCAAGTAGTTAATTGTTGTATTTCTTCAGTTGCAAGTAAGACACTACTTGTGAATTAATTAAATAATTAATTCACTCATCTATCACTAGTGTATGTTTAGTTACAACTAGCACAACTGAGTTTAACTTACTGAACTGAGTTAAACTAAAGAACAACTCACATAACTACTCTTCCAACTCTGTTACAACTCTGCCGTAGTCAGTTATAACGAAGTCCTCTACATGAGTCACCAACCAACCTTGGAATTCGAAATTCCTTCAATCAATTGGTTTTCAACATCAGTTAACTCAAATCAAGTGCTCCAAGAGAATAAGTTATTATTTATTATCTGATTATTATTAAGGGCAAATAATAATTGACATGCATTCTAATTTTAGACAGGCGATCTATAAATAGACTTCACCCATACATATAAAAATAGAAACTCATCTAAAAATTTATTTTTCTCAACCATCTATAATCAGCCTCCTGCTAATTTTAGATTTTTCTCAACATGTCTATTTTTAGACATACACCTAAAAATATAATGTGTGGGCCCCACCTATTTTAGGTGCTTATTTTTCACTAGGATCAAGGATGATGTTTCTGGATGCCAATTTCATTGTTTCTTGTTGCAATCTTCAACACTCCCTCTCAACAAGAAAGAACTGTCTTTGCAAGCGACATGCGACTCCATGCATTCGCCCTACAACTCTTGCATGCAATACTTCCGAAACTGAAAGGCCTCCAAACAACTGAATCATTATAATGCATCTATCATCAAATTCTTATGACTTTTGCTTCGCTACTGCACATGTCTTAAGGAACTACTACGTTGTTGAACTCTGCACCCATGCACTCTGCACTTGCTGTCAACTTAGATCCGCACTCTAGTATCAGACACTGTAACTTTGATTTGACTGCATCAATCCAACTGATCATGCTAATGCTGCTCTGTGGGAATCTCGTAGCCAGGTTCAATTCATGAGATCCACACCATCTCAATGAATCCTACCCAGAAATCTCTTCTTGGGATTACTCATGCATGTCACCCCACCTCTCACCTGGTGGTATAGCCGCATGCACTCCTTTTGCCCATCTGGCATGAAATTTATCTACATGAGTGGTTTCTCCCACTCCATGATCCTCATCTTGTGGTTGCTCCACATCCCGAGGTTCACTCTTACCTGCATGCAAATCCTGCTCCCTCTCAAGCTTCAATTGCATGGCTTTCTCGCACTTCCCAACAGTAGGAAGCTCCATAGAAACCCCATCTACTTCAATACTGTAGAGATTCTTAACTCGAATCCCAACCTTCTTGGCTTGCCTTGTTGCTTTGTGTCGCAGGAAAAATTTTCCTTCACTAAAGAAAACATCATAGCCTCTATCTTATAACATTGCGACTAAGATTAAATTCTTCTTTAAACCCAGAACATGCACAACATATTTTAAATGAAGGAGTTTACCTGACGCCCTATGAAAGGTAATGGTACCAATGCAATTTGCACTATATCATCTATCGTCGTCCAACTCAACATGCATCTGAAGATCTTTCTCCACCAAGTCACTAAAAATTTTCTCATCTCCCGTCATGTGAAAGGAAGCACCACTGTCAAAGTACCACCCTGATCCCAATGCACTAGACACCATGCATGCGATCAATGAGAAGTCAAGCTCAAATTGCAAGGCAAGAGCCTCAGCAGCTGCAGCTCCAGTAGCCATCTTGTTCTTCTTCTTATGTTTACAATTTGTGCCAATATGTCCAAACTCGTGATAGCGAAAACACTTCACTTTGGACATGTTGTGCTCCTTGCCATCTTCTCTGGCATCAGATCTAGAATGGAATTTCTTCCCCTTCTTCTTCTTCTCCTTGGCAGCCAAATCACATTCCTCTTCATTGTCATGCTTTGATGAAGAGCCATCTCTAGTGTTCCGCCTGATCTCCTCCTACACTAGATCCGACCAAAGTCGCTCCCAATCTGGCAGTTTTTCCCGTCCATTGATAGAGTCTTCATAACTGTACCAACTCTTCGGAAGTCCAAGGAGATCCAATCTCACAAAATCATCATCATAAACATGTACTCCTACACTCCCAAGCTCATCCCTTCATTAGACAAACTTTTTCAAGTATACCGGAATAGTGTCGTTCTTCTCCATCTTTATTTTTATGAGTTTATCCTTCAGCGCCAATTTCCTATGGTCGCTGCTGCTTTGGAAAATATCCTTCAAAGACTTCCACATAGCATATGGAGTGTCTTTTCCATGAATGCTTGAGACAATATGGTCTTTCACACCTTCCAACAGAATCCTCCTCGCCCTTGCTACTTTCTTTTTCCATGCGTCAAGTACTACAGTGTCCATCGAAGTAGGCTTAGGAACATCTTTCTCGATGAATTCCATCAAGCCAATATCTTCAAGAACCACCTCCAACCTATCCTTCCATGAAATTTAGTTCGAGCTGCCCTCGAGTGCAAACTCAAACCGTAAACCATTGAAAGCCATTTCGATGTTTACTCAACTGTCACACCAAGAAATTATTGTAGCAATTTCAAATTGTTTCCACCAACAAAACTCAACACTTCTTCACTATTGCAATCTCTTCAGTGATTAACTTGCTCTAATACCATGTAGAAATTATAATATATGCATTTGTATTACCAGAATCTCCTGATCTAACAATTTAATCCTTATGTTAAATACAGAATCCTTCCACTTAATTCTTTGTGGAAATTAAATTGCCAATTGAAAACACATGAAGAAAAATCAATCACACATAACAAGATGTTCTACCAGGAAAGCTTAAATCTAAAAACCTCAACTATCATATATTATGTATATCAATGGATCATGAAAAAATCTCATACAAAGCTCAACTCATGGAGCTCTCAGTACAATCTACAATTGTCTCACACTGTCTTGCAGAAATTTGCATATCTATGCACCAATTTCTTGCCTCCTGACAACCTACCTCCACTGCGCAATCCCTGCTAAAGGAACCCTGAATGAATTCGATCTTTCCCCTCCTGTACTGCAAAATCCCCATAAGCATCTCCAATGTGTGTGTGGATGCATTGAATGCTCCACTATAGTCACAACTGATTGTCCATCACACCCTTTCACCTATCTCTCCATTGAGTCTCCACTGGATCTGACATGCAAGTAGTTAACTGTTGTATTTCTTTAGTTGCAAGTAAGACACTACTTGTGAATTAATTAAATAATTAATTCACTCATCTATTACTAGTGTATGTTCAGTTACAACTAGCACAACTGAGTTTAACTCACTGAACTGAGTTAAACTAAATAACAACTCACATAACTACTCTTCCAACTCAGTTACAACTCTGCCACAGTTAGTTATAACAAAGTCCTCTACATGAGTCACCAACCAACCTTGGAATTCGAAATTCCTTCAATCAACTAGTTTGCCACATTAGTTAACTGAAATCAAGTGCTTCAAGAGAATAAGTTATTATTTATTGTCTGATTATTATTAAGGGATAATAATAATCGACATGCATTCTAATTTTAGATAGGTGATCTATAAATAGACTTCACCCATACATCTAAAAATAGAAAATCATCTAAAAATAGATTTTGCTCAACCATCTAGAATCAGCCTCCTGCTAATTTTATATTTTTCTCAACATGTCTATTTTTAGACATACACCTAAAAATAGCATGTGTGGGCCCCACCTAGTTTAGGTGCTTATTTTTCAGTAGGATCAAGGATGATGTTTTCGAATGCCAATTTCATTGTTTCTTACTGCAATCTTCAACACTTAGTAAGTTAACCAATGATCCTTCCATTCTCTTGTGTGTCTCTTTTAGGATAATACTATTAATTTTTTTCTAGAGGCTCACTCTCTCTTTTCCCTTCCATGAAAGTACCTCATATACATTGCAATCATATGCCTCACATTGTTAACTTTCTTGTTTCAAATATTGTTTGTAAAGTTCTTATGTTCATAATTGTAGCCAAGGTAAATATCTAATAATAATGGTGATCGGGCCTATTATTCAAGTAGGGATCCTACTCCAAACAGTTTGAGGGGTAATTGAGACTTCATATCATGGGAAACCCCCTTGTTGGCGAACTTCAAACACTATCAACAGGAAAAAAAGATAAAAAAAAAGATATTTGTTTTTTCATTGTCAAATTGCAAAGGTCATTTTTTTTAATATTATATGAATACATTTCATTAATATGATAAACTCATAATTTATGATTTCAATATTTTATTTAGGAAAATGGCATCAAATCAGGTATTCATTAATATGTTTGAATCAAGATTATTTGAAGTTGCAACTAGACCCTCTAGAAATGTTACCCAACAAAAGAAAAATAACACTTCTAGTCAAGGTTCATCAATTGACCTTTAAAAAGGAATTAATATTGTTATAGAATGAAAATGACACTATAGGAAAATAAAATGGAGTTTCAATTGTGTTAGTATTAATTTTAATCGCAAGCATATGAAAAAGGCTCACTAAAGTTGTGCATAAAAAACAACCCTAACATCAAATATGGTTGTCAATTTCCTTAGATATTCAGTTAGTGATCAGAATAAATGCTACAAAAATCTAGATCTATGCAGTTAAAGACATTAAACAACAAATAATAAGTAAGAGTTTCTCCATGCATCAAATGAACAAGACAAGAATTTTTGAATAATTTTTTGTACTATTATGACACCTGGGAAGGGAACACAGAAAGATGTTACCAATCCCCCTAAATGGGATGGGTTCTTGTATGTCCTCAGCGCTTTAGATCTAAGATATCTCTCTCTTGATGGTGTAGAAAACCCAGACAAAAATGGAACTGAAAGGGATTTCACAAGAAAAAAGTAGAAAATATGACAATTACGGAGGATCAAAGTCAGACCAAAAGTATAGATCTAGAGTGATCTTTAGGCAACAAAAGGTAGTGAATGAATGGAAAAACCCTTATATTTATAACAAAATATTGAGTTATTCTAGATATTGGTGCATAATTAAAATATTATTAACCAAATATAGATCCAACTTTTATGGAAGATTTTATTATTTTTGTTTGAATTTGGTCAAATCTCTTTGTAATATCCCAAAATAGGGATTTTCTACAACAATGAGAATATATTGAGATATTATAAAGTTGGAGATGCAGAAATATAGCTCATAAAATTTGTTAGATCACATTTCCATCAATCATATATACAACAGCAAGAAAGATGATCCATTCCCTTAATCAAAAGTGGGGAAAATCAGCATTTCTAGCACCAAAAACGTCAATTTCTAAGATTTTCTTAAAAATAAGGGAAAATTATGGTGGGATCCTTTAGCTTATACCAAATTCCATTAGAAAAAAATGACTCTAGTTATGTTAAATAGATCTCCTGGTCCCGATACAGCTTAAAAAGGCCCAAATCCCATGACTTGTTGTATGCAGAAATTACTGAAGCTTGCACAGCGTGATTTTATGAGGATTTCAGATGTAATATGATATAAATATCAGTTATAGAGTTTATTACATCAATACATGGAGAAAAACAGAGATCTAGCCTCTTTTATACAAAATGAGATAACCCCGCAAGGGTTTCTTGACAGCTTGAGTACAAAAGAAGTAGATCTGAATATTCAGTCTGCAAAATAATGTAGTTTACTGAAAATTACATGAATATCACTTAAATAAGTACAATAGGGATTAGAATCCCTTTTCCTAGCTTTCCAGGGGAAGTGTTGGCCCTTGCCCAAGGAAACTAGCCAAAAATCAAGGTATTAAACCTTGTTGCAGTTGCTGCCTAAAAAATGATGCAGTTCCTACAAGGGACTACGCTGTAAAAGTGAAAATATGATTTGGCCCAATGCCAAGATGTGAAAATATGCCTAGGAGCCTCCCTTGCTAATCCTCCAATGGATAGACAAGCTCTCCACTGTAAAAAAAACCCAGAAATGGCTCAAAGAGATCCGCCTTTGCTGCACCCTACAACACAACCCAGATCTAAACAGAAATTGTGCTGCAACTGAAGGAGGTAGCTTGGAAAAAATTCCAAAATGAGGAAATGAAGCTTAAGAACCTCTCCTTCACTGAGGATGAGGTAGGGATTCCCGACTAGGAACACCCTTGTGCTAAACAATACTACAACCCTGTTAAACAGTAAGAGGAAGCAAAGTCTCAACAGACCAAAGCAAATAATAATCCAAGCATGAATACAATGGTTGTCCTCCTCTCCATATATATCAAGTTCTCCTCTCCACAATGGATCCCATCCATATGTGCCACCTAGCCCATGTAATTTGTCCTCTATTAGAACTGGGCAGTCCATCATGGAGATACAATGTATCTAGACAGTGCATGTGAAATTGGTCAAATATGACTGAATCAACTTGATCCAATCTTGTTCACACCTGTAGGTGCTCAATACAGTGGCTTATTCTTCCCCTTTTCACATGAGGAATGTTATTTTCTCTTCTAAAGAGGTTAATGGGCCTCCCTACCCATTTTATTCATCTACCGCTAACTATAATGTTCCTTTTAGCTTGAGGCTAAAAATTGGGAACATTACAGTCCTCCCCTCCAAAATGTTGCTTGTCCTCAAGCAACTGTATAGAGAAAGTAAACTTTATCTCCTTCTCCTCTTGTGGCCTCCTCATCAATAGTCCCCACCACTGCTCAAGATTATCTGCTACAAATCTTCCCTCTAATGTCTCCTCCCAAAGATGCATGACCAAATGGCTAACATCATGAAAAGGTAGAAGGTGTAAGTGGAAACCTTCTTGTCATCTCGTGGCCTCCTCAAGGTAGGAGTGATGATACACATGGGAAATCTCATTCCATGCTATCATCCAAATGAAATAAGCCATCCTAGGTAGCTCATCAAAGAAATCTGCAACCCCGATTTTATGCAATGTGTTGGGCTGAATGAAGAGTTTATGTTTTCCCATCCAAGTAGTTCCTCTTTCCACTTATGGTAAGTATGAGGGGGCTGCTAACATTGGGCTGTAATGTCATGGCCTTCAAAAATGGCCCAAGCTACCCCACAAGATAAGTCAACCATGAAGTGCCTCCTCCAAGAATGCAAGTTCACCCAAGGGCTCCTCCTACATGAAGGAAAGAGGTGTGTTGTGGCAATTATGGTGTGCCCATTGTTTCTCCTGAAACATACAACATTTGAAATAGGGAGAATCATACTCCCAATGGGAATCTCCATCTCAAATTCCACTCTCCAAACAAAGCTTCCCATGAGTACAAACATATCAGCAATATATGGAAGCAAAATACTATGAAAACAAGCTATCAAATGACAACCGAAGAGTCAATCAAAGTTCCACACAAGGAACCAGCGCAGTGCATTCCATGCCTATCTAAAAAAAAAAAATAACAAGTGCTTCACCAGCTACTTGTTTACTGCCACAGTCATCTCATAAGATGGAAACATGAAGATACAATGTGGTGTCAATGGTGCACACCAAGAATCATGTAGCTTCCCCCACAAACCATCAAAAAGATAGCCAAAATCAATGCAACAAGTAGCTGCAAGTACATCATCATACAATATGCAAGAAGAAATAATTCTTCTTGATACATCATGCTGCTCAAACAAGGAAAATAAGTACAATACAAGATGTGAAATTATACCTCCTCCATCATGTACTTGAGATCTTGAGCTGAAATGGCTCAACTGGAATCTTTCCCTCACCTCCAATGAGTAGGGAAGTGGCTGTGACCTCCTATATATCACCATCCGGGCTATGCATCTCTCCTTATGCAGAAATGTGTCATGCTGGATGCCCTCCCAAGTGAACTCCTCTACCAAAGAAAGATATGCATCATAATGCATGGAAAGGAAGCCCTCATGTGCTGCAAGTAGCAACTTCTTCATGAGACTAGAAGCTCTAGTCAAGAAGACTCTTCCATGTGAATATATGACCATATCATCCACCATATACTCATCATATTTATCCGGGTCATCGAGAATCATGCATGCACCAAGATCCTTGGAGTACTCTACTAAGAGCTGAGATCTCCAATAAGGATCAATCCTCCTAAGAGACAGCGCTAGTGATCTGGCATGTGAAGCTCTCCTCATGCTGCTGCCTGCTACTTTGAAATCCCCTATGCCAAAGTCATCTTCCAAAATTTTCTCCCCTCCTGAATCTGAGAGTGGTGAACCAAATGACAAGGTGTCTCCCACCAACTCTAGATCTGGTGGCCTCCTAGGTGGAATGCCTCCATGTAATGATACATCAATGTCAAGAGTAGACTGAATATATGGATGGAAAAACTTGTCCCTTCTCTCACTGTGCAATCCAGCCTGCCTCTTCTGTTCATCAACCTTCTAAAATTGATAGGTGTGTATGCTCCTCATCAAATGATGTTGGTCATCCTCCCTATCCCCTCCTTCCATCTGCATGGTTTCACAATCTCTCAACATAGTCACATGTTGATCATAGGTTGTGCCTTGATCTCCGCACATGAGATCCTGGGGAATCCCTTGCAATGATACAAGAACCCCTCTTGTTGGAGCAAGTGCTCCTCCTTCCTCTGCATGAGGCACTAGATAATCTCTATATGTGACAATGTTGTTGCCCTCAACCTCTGCAACATGAATGGGAAACCTCCCAATGATTGGATCCTGTTTTGAGAAAGGGATCTCCATACCTCCTTTCTCAGGAATATGAGATAAATTTCTTGCCTCTAGCAATGTATGATGCAAGATATCAACCTCCTCCATGGGTTTCTAAAGTGGAATGGAGTTTATTCATCCATCACATGCAAGGTTTGTGTTTGTTTGATTTTTTTTTCCTTCTCCACATGTGTTTCAGAAATCTTCCCATCAAATCTTCCAAAAAATGCTTTAATGAACCTTGCATAAGAAGAAGTATTTTAATTCTTTAAAGAAAAAGACTCAAATATCCACCATGCATGGGCCTCACCTCCAAAATGCAGCGCTGCAACTTTGATGGCATCATCTTCAGAAATTTGGTACTGCTGCAAAAAGGTGTCTAGCTCCTCCACCCAAGCTTTGGCTGAACATGCAAGTGAACCATAAAAAGTAGATAGAAGAAATATATCCTCATGCTTGCTTCCCTTCACCTTGATCTTGCAAAACTTTGAAAAAGTAAGATGATATCTAAACCTTTCAGCTTGAGATTCATAACCTTGCAACAAACCACTAAGAGTTTCCCTCTTAGGCATTCCTCCATCCTTCATCTTTCTCTTGATAGATCTTGGCTCTTGAATGCACTGTGCAACATAGTGTGTGGCTGCATGCTCACACTCCTCATATGAAAATCTAGAGTTTGATTCAGATTCAAACCTTCTTGGAGATTCTCTGTACATCTCCCTTCTTATTTTCTTGAGATCTTCATGAATGCTCTTTATAGATTTAGGAAGAAGCTTTGAAAGCTTATCATCCTTCCTTCCTCCATATAATGGAGTCTTCTTTCTGCTCATATTTTCTTCTTTGAATAGCATAATGGTTGTGTTCCACAGGCTAAGCCAAGATTATGCTCTGATACCACTGTAATATCCCAAAATAGGGATTTTATACAACAATGAGAATATATTGAGATATTATAAAGTTTGAGATGCATAAATATGGCTCATAAAATGTGTTAGATCACATGTCCATCAATCATATATACAATAGCAAGAAAGATGATCCATTCCCTTAATCAAAAGTGAGGAAAATCAGCATTTCCACCACCAAAAATGTCAATTCTCGAGATTTGCGTAAAAATAAGGGAAAATGACAGTGGGATCCTTTAACTTATACCAAATTTCATCAGAAAAAATGACTCTAGCTATGTTAAACAGATCTCCCGGTCCTGATACAGCTTAAAAAGGCCTAAATCCCATGACTTATTGTATACAGAAATTACTGAAACTTGCACAGGGTGATTTTATGAGGGTTTCAAACATAATATGATATAAATATCATATATAGAGTTTATTACATCAATACATGGATACAAACAGAGATCTAGCCTCTTTTATACAAAATGAGATAACCCGGCATGGGTTTCTTGACAGCTTGAGTACAAGAGAAGTAGATCTGAATATTCAGTCTACAAAATAATGCAGTTTACTACAACATTACATGAATATCACGGAAATAAGTAAACTATGGATTAGAATCCCTTTTCCTATCTTTTCGGGGGAAGGGTTGGCCTTTGCCCAAGGAAACTAGCCAAAAATCAATGTATTAAACCTTGCTGTAGTTGTTCTCTAAAAAATGATGCAGTTCCTACAAGGGACTGCACTGTAAAAGTGCAGAGATACTTTGGCTAAATTCCAAGATGTGAAAATATGCTCAAGATCCTCCCTTGTTGATCTGCCAATGGATAGACAAGCTCTCCACTGAAAAACAAGCCCAGAAATGGCTCAAAGAGATCCTCCCTTGCTGCACCCTGCAACACAACCCAGATCTAAACAGAAACTGAGCTATGGCTAAAGGAGGTAGCTTGGCCAAAATTCTGGAATGAGGAAAGGAAGCTTAAGAACCTCTCCTTCCCTGAGGATGAGGTAGGGATTCCCGACCGGGAACACACTTGTTCTAAACAGTACTGCAACCCTGCTAAATAGCAAGAGGAAGCAAAGTCTCAACAAACCAAAGCAAATAATAATCCAAGCATGAATACAATGGCTGTCCTCCTCTCCATATATAGCAAGTGCTCCTCTCCACAATGGGTCCCATCCATATGTGCCACCTAACCCATGCAAGTTGTCCTCCATTAGAACTGCGTAGTCCATCATGGACGTACAATGTATCTAGATAGTGCATGTGGACTTGGTAAAATATGACTAAATCAACTTGATCCAATCCTATTCACACACATTGGTGCTCAATCCAGCTCTCATTCCTCCCCTTTTCACATGAGGAATGTTATTTTCTCTTCTAAAGAGGTTAATGGGCCTCCCTACCCATTTTATTCATCTACTGCTAACTACAATGTTCCTTTTAGCTCGAGGCTAAAAATTGGGAACATTACACTCTTTATTTAGAAATAATAAATAAATAAATGATTTATTTATAATTTTAAGAATGTGGTTGGGTAATAATTAAATAAATAGTGATTTATTCAATTATTTATAAATGATTTAGTCAAATTTAACAAGGAATATTATTTAAATAATGTTTTAAATCATTTTTCCTAGAAAATAGTAAGATAAATAATGATTTATCTAATTAATTTTCCTATTTTGGGTTAAATATGATGAGGAATATTAATTAAAAATTGATTTAATTAATTATCCCTTGAGGAAAATCAAACAAATAATGATTTATTCAATTATTCCTCATGGGGTTCCATCTTTAGACTAGAAGCAACTTAACAAATTATGAATTATTAAGTTAATTTTCATAGTGAAAGCAATTTTAATATGGTAAAATTGGTCTTACATGGTGTACTTTAGTCCATCTAATAGTAACAGTTTATATGACCAAAAATTGGTGTAACAGGTTTCCCCCCAGCATGCGAGCGTTAGCAACTAATCGTATGACTAGAGTACGTTATAAGAACTCAATCACTAGACACCGAAAGGGGAGTCAGAGAGAGAGAAATATAAGGTAGACTAAAGCGCGGGAGGACAAGACCCTGAGGAGGTGAGACTTACAGGTGTTACAAGTCTCTTTTATCAGTGAGTACCTGATCTACTTGAGGCAGGGGAGGCATACCTATGCCCGTCGAGATAAAAAAGTACAAAGAATAATGATGTGTCTAGCAAACAAGGGACTGAACAATATAGTACATTCTACCATAAACATGGGCTAGATAAAAACATGATAATGGATCCCACATACATATTGGGCCTGGGACAACAACCATAACTTATACAATAATATCTGAGTACATGAGATATAAGTACAACCAAAGAGGCCCTGTAAAACAAGAAGGTGCTCTGAAAATCTGAATGATACATGCAAACTAAAAGGCATTGCAAGTGCCTGAGGCTGGAACCATAAAATCTATGGAGTTGCATCCAAGGCTGTAGTAGAGAGTTTATCTAGGTATGTGGGGGGCTACCTGCAGGGCCACCCCCTCATGAGGTCTGAAACATCTTCCACACACCCAGGAATCACTGGTACAATCTACTGCATCAATGAACCATCAAGTATACAGATCTCGATCATGCCATGTGGAGCTAGAACTGAGAAACAATCAAGTCAAAGGGAAATAAAGGGTCCCTTTTCTTGATTCGAGGCACCGAACAAGAGTGGAAGCTAGAACCAAGGTACACCGCTCTCTAGACCTGTCTTCTGGAATGAATAAGCTGATGTCGACAGAAGGAGGTCTTCCATAGGTGAGGTAGTAAGGAATCCTCAACAAAGGCATGAGGGATAATATTAGAGTGATTGATAAACTGATGCTAGGGAGGATGGTGGAATGGGGGGTACTTAGTAGCAGGCCGAAGACTTCCCTTGTTAGAGTATAAAGGGCATGGATGACCTGGCAGCTACTAACTCGAATGCAGAGGGGATAGGGGATAGTATGACTAAAGTCCAAAATGGGAAACATGAGAGAGGAACAAAGCAATGAAGGATGGAGGACTGTGGCGAGAGAAAAAGGGACTCGGTATAGGCTCCATGGATGTGATGATGACTCAAATTAGATGCTCTAAACAAGGGCAAATGAATGATACTGCCACACAGAACAGGCCTGGTGGGGGCCATAAGAACATGAGTACAAGATGGTTACTCATGAAAAAAATTGACATGAGCATGGAAAAGTATGAAGGAAAGGTGGTGCCCCAAGTACAAGTGTTGCAAGTGAAGAAATTCGATTTTGAGGAGCAGTGAAGTGGCCCTTCTTGGAAAAAATGTGTCCAGATGAAGTATCAAATCACCAAAAATGAAAGGATACCCATTTTATAGCTCAGTGAGAGATTTCCAACAGTATTTATGGTTTTTCAAACAGAGCTACGGGTTGGTCACAGCTAGCGAAAGAAAAATCTGTGGTTTCTCTTTTAATAAAGCATTTTCCCTACAATTTTATTCATTTGAAAGTGTAGCTGTGGTGAATGTAGAGAGGAGTAAAGGCCCTAATTCTTGTGGTGATCATAGCAAACAAACTAACCTTTGGAATCAAGATCTGTCAGTTACAGGTAAGATTCCTAACCATACTCGTTCAATTCAGTGGATTGAAATTTCAATTTAGGAACCGAGAGCTCAGGAACAAGCCAAGTTGCACTTTTTGGGGTTTGTTCTGCGACCTTGGTAGAAAGTACGGGGTAGAAAACTGCAACCTGTCCCAGGAAATGACTTGAAAAGTGTGACCTGTCAGAGAAATGAGTTTCAGTGTTGTTTTTGGTTGAGATCTGGGTTTTTTATGGTTGAGGGGCATAGGTGCCCCCAAGCATGTTATGTTCATGCAAAATGTAGTTAGAAAATGGGAATATAAACACAATTTTATGATGTGACGGCACCATTTGTTTACATTATGGTTATCTTCTGTTGGAAGAATGGATAGATGAAGTTCGAGAAAGGGAATGGAGTATTACCATTCTCTTTTTGTACCACATATATGAAGCAAATGGACTATATTTCTTGGTTCACATACATGGTGTCACTATCCCAAAGAGTGGATTTGGATATAATGAACTGGTACTCACCTAGAAACACATAGGTTGGTCAACAACAATGTCTAGGGGACAGGGTTGCTGATGTAAGATGAAGGAATGATGAAGTGGATCATCCCTAGAGTGATATGAAGTAATATGGGACTCTAGAAGTTCTTCTAAATGAGGAATAATAATGGTACTAGACTCAACACGTCTAGATGCACTAGGAGGGTTGTGGAGAATTGCTTCTCCTGGACCCTAAAATATGGGTGCCCCCTTACCCAAACATTGGGTGTCAATGTAATGGCCACAAGGTGTATCTAGTTCTAATGTATGGTTTCTACGTAAGGGGGCAAAGATAAGGCCAGGGGTGGTAAATTCTTCCATAATGTCATCATCATGATAGAATATGGGGTGATTGGAAAAAAAAAAACCACCTGACACAGCGAAGCTACCTGACTCATCATCATGAGAAATGAGGTTCACATGCACATCATCACGGAGGGTGACTAAAGAACAAGTAGATGAAGGATCCACTGATGTTGAGCTCAAGGTGATCGCTGAAGGGAGGTCAAGTGAAACATAAGGGGAAGTCCCAAGGGGGTCTTCCACAATGAATCTCATAGATGATGACAGGTAGTGGACAGTGGCCAATGACTCCATCATCTCGACATCAGGAGGGGGAATGTCAATGGGAGAAGATGTGCCCTCTAGTTCTGCTGAAGAAAAATGTGCAAATCAGGGAGAGGTGGACTCGTTGTGCTTGGCCTCGAATTGGAGAACCACTTCCAAAGAGGAGCGGTACTCTTTGAGGTGGGGACAGAGGTAAGTATAGTGGCCATGGAAATCACACAAAGAAGAGGGGTGATTTGCGCAAAAAGTCTTGAGCTTCTTGGCTAAATCAGGTAAAGTAACATGAACTTATGGGATATCAGGCTCATGAAATGCTTCGTTAACCATGGGCTTGAGACGAGGCAATTCAGGACAATTATGGGTGGCATGACCACCAACATCACACAAAGCATAGGAAGGTGTACACTTTGGAGGCTTAGGAGGAGTAGGTATTGTTTGGGAAGCCGTGTCATTAGGTTTTAGTATACGAGCTTTGACCCCATCACCTAAGGCTTTCACAGTAGGAGTAGGTTCCTATTGAGGTGGCTGAGGCACATAAGCAATAGGAGGGGTCATGGCGACTGGTTGGACTGAGGTCAAAGAAGTGTAAGTTTTGGGTTGACTATGTAGGGTATTGGCTGGGGGATCAATGTACCAGACTCAGATCCCCTTGGTCATGTTAGGAAGAGACAAGGTAGCCATAATAGGTACCAAAAATACTCCAGGAGGGGGAGAAATAAATGGTATCTGCCCAGAGGGGTGATGGCCAAGCAGAATATTTCCCAAATTTTAAAGCTAGGGGGAACCATTCCAGGAGGAAAAACTATTATTAGGGACACCAGCTACAGATGAAGCCTTGGGGAGGAGGTCTCAAAGGCTGAGTCGAAGTACTAGGAGCAAGTTGCAAAGGGCAAGGTTGCTGACTAGTTGAATTGGTCCGTTTCAGGTCGGACCAAGACGATTACATCGTGCAAAACTTCGATGAGCTAGGGTCGGAGATGGGAGGAGGGAGACCAAGGAATGAACCAAGCAAATAGGAATCCTTATAGACTACGGGTGAGACACTGGTCAGAGGTTCAATTATTTTTTTTTTGGCCACCGAAGAGATAATGGACTCAGGGGAGGTCTAAGACTTCGGTTCGTAATATGTCAAGTGATAGATGGTGACGATCTTTCTGTTATGAGGAAATCACATCTTACGTTGAACCACAGATGGGACAGTAGACATCGCATAAGTGTAGCTACGACCCAATATAATGTTGCAGTCTAAGGGGGCATCAATGACTTCAATGTCAACACAAACAAACTTTCCCGCAAGAGTAATAGGACAATTGAGGAACATGCCAAGGGGCTGAGAAGAGTGGCCATCCCACACATGGAGAGTGATAGTAGAATGGGCCAACTTGGGTGAACCAATTTGCTTCCAAACAGAAGCGTAAATCACATAGGTGGATGCCCCCTCGTCAATGATACAATGGGAGACGTTGGCATTCCAGATCTTGACAGGTATTTGGAAGGTGACTGATGCAGGAAGTGGAGGATGTTTGGAGCAGTCAACATCGAAGAAAATCAAACGATCATCTAAAAGATCCATAGTGCCCATGGAAATTAGTAGAGATTTTCGTTGTGAAGGGCATGACTGGAGGACTTCCAGAATTGACATGGCAGCAAGGGATTGCGCCAATTTGTCTACTATACTATAGGAGTGGGCAGCTTTAGTAGAAGCAACATTTTGGCATAATGTTCCCTTGGGGATCTTGGTATGAACCTCTGCCTTAAGTTGAGAGATATGTAAAGGACCATTGGGTGTCAAAAGAGGCTCTGTGGGACCTGAAGATGGGGACTCGATGGAAAACATAGCGGGGGGCTTGTTGTACTGATGGGACTAAGTTTGAAGGTTGAGCTCAACGATATTGGGTTGGTCAGGGTTCATCATGAGGATATGGTAATCAGAGGTACCAGATGGAGGAGGTTGAGTTCTCGCCTCACTTTTAGGGGGTTGGGCAGCCCCATATCATTTCTGAGGGAAAGGATTGGTAAACACAACCAGTTTGATATGGGCAGCATTGGGAGGAACCAAAGGGGAGGCTTGTTGTCCTCGGGATGTTGCTTGAGCTTCCCACATCTGACACATCTAAGGTAAAAGAGGACAATCATGGGTATAGTGACTATAGACACTGCAAAAAGAACAAGGCTTATTCGTGCGAATAGGCTTGTCCTGCTTGGGCTGAGTGCCCTGTTGCTGGTTGGCAGTGTTAGGTGTATTCCCTTGGGGATTATTTCCTGGATTACCTGGGGCAGATTATTTTTGGTTTCCTTTCCTCTTATTTTTTGAAGGAGGAGAATTAGTCGCACTCTGTTGTGCATACAGTTGACCCTGAAGGGGATGTGGCTATGGTTGTGGAGGTTGAGAAGGAAAGGGAGGCTGAGGTGCTAATGCTGGAGGAGTTGGAGCACCAGGATGCAGATACGGATAATAAAGAGGTTGGGCAACATTGGGGTAAATAGGTTGGGAAAAATGAGGCATGCCATATCCTGGATACATGCTACCGGGAGGGGGAAAAGTGCTGGAGGAGCTGGACCCTCCCTGAGGGAAGCCACAACCCATGGGAGGATGAGTATATGGATGTGAAAGGGATCCAATGATACCATCGGTAGAATGGGATGCCCCTAGTGTGTTGGCACCATCGGGTGTAGGGCGATCAGGTAAGACGGTATAAACATAACCAGACTATGTGTAGATTAAGTCATATTTTAACGCAATCTGAAGAGCAGCTTCCTCGATCTTCGAAGGTAGGGGCTCGAAATAGGCTCTTTCTTCTCCACCATTCTTGGATAGGATCAAATAGGCGGGTCGCAGATGATTTACAGAAATAGGTCAAGAGTTCAGTATCGATTTCATAATGAAAGGGAAGCTGGAAATAAGATAGAAAATCCCTGGCAAGGGTCACAAAATTAGTATGAGAGGAGGAGGCCTAGTCAACATACCACTTAGAAGATTCTTCAGTAAGCATGCGCTGGAATAACTGAATATGGACAGATTCATTGGTGATGGAGTTAGATGAACACCACATTTGGAAAGAATGAACATGGTTGGTAGGATCCTCTCCAGCAATTCCTTCAAATTTGGGGATGTATAAAGGGATCTTGCTTGGCATTGTAGGCCAACTAGGATCATCATGTATGGGGTCATTGATAAACTAGCTAAAATAGGGAAGGCTTAGGCCTGCCATATAAGGAAGCAAGGGAGAAACCGAAATAGTTCTTGTTGCGACACCACTAGTAACATTCCCAACATTAGGGTCGGGGTTGCTACCAGGGGTAGGTCCTGAACCAGACATAGTGAATTTGAAAGGTGGAGGAGAGCTGAGGATAGAACTAGAAGGGGAACCTGATGAACCAGAATCGGAGTCGAAATGGGGACTTGGCAGAGGACTAACTTTGACCCTATGTAGTGGAGTAAGTCTCCCTAACAGAAAATGAGGATGAAGGCCTTCGAGTCTCCGGCATAAACGTCTTGGGGAAAAAATGATTGAAATAGACACGGATCACAAAAGGAAGAGAGAAAAACAAGGGCAAGGAGGTGTAGTACCAATTTATTACAGTGTTTTAGGAACAAGGGCAGGGAGGTGCAGGATTAATTGATTACAATGTGTAAGTCTTGGCCTGGCGGTGTAAACTAGACGCTCTTCACTTAGGGTGTGCGTGTATGTGATAAGTGTGTTAATTTTAATTAAGCCTAGACATGTGTAGATAAAAAAGAAAAAATATGATTTATAACTGTAAATAAATATGAAAATGAAAGGGAACTAAATATGACAGAAAATAAATAGCTAAAGATGAATCAATTTAAACCCAAGGAGGAGGGCTTCCCAACAACTAGTCTATAAGTGGGTGAAATCTAGTCAAAACACACAAATTGGCCAATGGATCTAAAGTTGGGAGGGATAGGGATCTAAAGGTCAGATCTACTGGAAATAGGTGCAAAAAATAGAAAAAAACCAGAGGGGAAAATGCTACAAAAAAGGTGGTGAAAGGCTACAACTTGTAGGGAAATGGAGGGGACACTAAAGGACGACCAAAAAAAACTAAAAAGAGGTGTTTTGGATGGATGAATAACCAATATGAAATGGATCTAAAAGTATAGTTTCAGATCTCAAAAATGGCTAAACACACTGAAATCTCAGAAGACTCCTCCTAAGAAGGTGGAAGCGTATTGAAGCCCTAGGGGGCTTGGTTCCTACTTTGACGAGTAAAAAAAAGCAAGTATAGGTCCAAAATGGGTGGAGATGAAGGTCAGACAACCCTGAATAGTAGCCCAGAAAAACTGTTGGGGCCTTTTTTTTGGACAAACTAGTTTTGAAGTTATGGAGAGCTAGAAGACAGGTGGTGGAATGCAATCAAGGTACGCAAGAACCTGTCACGGCTGCGGAAAGCCAGAAGATAGGTGGCGGGGCATAGAAAGATAATGGTGCAAATAACAGATGTGGGAGATAAGAAAAAAATAGTAGAACTCTGAGTGATAATGAAGAATCAGAAGGCACTGGAGCGCATGAGAACAGATGAGCACAAGAGAGGCAAGGAACAAATAGGTAGGAAAGAAGTAAATTCGTAGTTATTTTGTTAGTTAGTTGGTCAGTCAGAAGGTGAGGTGGATAGGAAGTAGAGCCTCAGGAGAGATCTGCAGAGCCTTTTGTATTGAACTCAACTATAATAGACTCTGCGGAGTATGTGTATGTTGTTTTGATCCAAGTTAATGGAATTGGATTGTTGTTGTGCTGAATATTATGAATTGGTTGATGTTTACTTGATTATCGTGAATGTATGCCTAGTTTAAATTTTAATTCGATATACTAAACATGTCATGATGAATGATAGCTTAATTCATGGAGTTGAGATATATATACGGCTCATGTATGATCATAAGTTATGATCTATGTTAGTAATATTTCCTCAACATAAAAAATATAGCCTCTAATCTTAGTAAGGTCGTGGCATGCCTCGGGTGATACTCTATGCTCCCTTGAGCAGGGTGAAAATTCCGGTGTTGTCCTAGACTATTGCGAAAACCTTGTTGGCCTCAAGCATGAACTTGGGTCTTGCCCAAAGACCTCCTTTTTCACCAACAAATGGTTTCGTTTCTGGGACCTAAAAATTTATTTAGAAGCTAGATCATGGTATCAATGATCTATGAGGAGGAACTACGAAGCTGGTGGTAAAATCACATAGATCAGTTCATATCGCAAGAAGTGGAGCTTCAGCAGTAGAGGGAAAAGACTATTAAGGATCAAGTCCTGTTTTCTAACTCTGCAAGTGACCTGTATGAAATTTTTTGGGCAAAGTTTCCTAAAGAGCTTACAAATAGTTGTGGAGACTCAAGATCAAGTCACTCCCTGAAGGATTGCGTAGAGTTTTTCGTAGTTGGACTCACACAAATCTAGTAACACCACATTGGCTAGATACAGATCTAACCTGAGCAATAAATTTTTGGGTACAAACTACCTTGGAGGGGTACATTGTAGAGTTTGTAGCCAAGTGCTACCAATATTTTACAAAAGCCAAAGACATATGTAAATCTTGGTTGCAGGGAGAACTGTTGAAAGAAATCTAGTTGTGGATTAAAGCTATAATGGTGGACGATGGCCTGATGTCATTCCAAAACCCTGAGATGGAGACCTAAACCTCCAGTACTGGGGGAATGTGTTGAGGGAAATATGCTATGAGTAAAGAAAAGGGGGTAATAGATATGGATGTCGGAACCTCCAGTAGGCTGAGAGAGCGAAGAGCATATCAGAGGGCATAGATTGCTGAGAAGTGGCGGTAAAGGGCAATGAGAGAATTTGAGAAGTAGGAGAAGAATATGAAGAACAAGGAAAAGGCATCGTAGATGACAGAGGAAAGAGAAGGTTAGATGGGATCCAAAGGAATGGAAGGGATCGTTAAGGAAGTTTTGCAAGTTTGTAGGAGCCTAGCCCGAAGAGAAAAGGGAGAAAATTCCAATGAGGAGGACATGCGCCTCGAGGAGGATTTTGATGTGGAGCTGCATGTTTCGATGGAGCAACTATTCCAAGAGAGGTCAGCACCCATAACGCAACGTAATCCTATTCCCCAAGTTTCAAGTAGCACTAATCCTAACCTTCCTCTTGTACTCTATCATCCACCTAATAAGTTATTTATTAATTTACGAGAGTTTAGTAATTTGAGTAGTACTAAAACCACAATACAAGTATCTACTAGAAAGAGTGCTGGTAGTGTAATATCTCAGCCGGGAAGTAGAGGTTTTGTTTTAGTACCACCAACACAAGGAAAGATGGTGGGATCATTCACCCGATACCCAAAATTCTCTGGAAAAGGAAACGATGATGTAGAATAGAACTGGTATCTCTGCGAAGCAATTGGAGAGCTTGACAGACACCAGAGTCTGTCAAGTTAATTGGATTTCAAACCACACTGAGGAAAAGAGCTTTGTGATGGTTCATCAAATGGTCAGAATCACACCAGAACCCAGCAATAGACGATGTTAAGAAAGAATTTTTCCAAGATTTCAAGCTACCTCAGACAAATCAGCAAGGATTGTCTGAGCTATGGGAAATCAAATAGCGGGAAGGAGAAACAACCTGGGATTTAATGAGAATATTTAAAGACGCGATTGGAAAGACAAGTTACCTAATAGATCCAAATAACCAGCGGGATTTGTTCATCAAGGAACTCCTACCATTGACAAGGACATCGTTGACATAATAGAAGACTGATACCCTTTAGGATGCTCTCGAGGAAGCCATGAAGATAGAAGCTATGGCAGGATACCCACAGGAGTTCAGAGGAGGGGCACGGTACAAGATCCATCCATACTAGGACTACAACATCAAATAGCTGGTTTTATGGAGAGACTGAAATATATTCAACTAGTATGACCTACAAGGCCCAACGTGTGGTGCACACACTGCTTGATGGAAGGACATGTGGCCACAGAATGTATGAGGTTGTGGGGAGAAAACGTTGGAAATTAGACTGCCGGAACACAAGGGGCCCCACCAGTTGGTGGAGTTGTGAAGATACGTACTGAAGGGCTATACCAACCACAACCCCACTTCTCGGGGTTCCCCAATCAACAGAATCAAACAACAGCAGAATGCGGTGAAATATGCAAAGGTATTGGTCATCCTCCACAACTGTGTCCAATTCTGCAAAAGTCCTAAAATGTTCCAAATAATATCTACTGTGAATTTTGTGCCTCTACAACTCACAATATGGAGCAATGCAGAGCCCTTGATGCATTGGTAGAAATATTAGGCAGGTTGTCTTATAGAGTAAATGAAACTCCAAGGGGGCGAGGAGGAGGAATGAGAAGTAGCAGAACTTGAGGAAGAGGACCAGTAAGGTGTTATAACTATGATCAAGAAGGGCATGTAGTGAGATATTGTCCGCTACCCAATAGAACATGGTGCTCTCAATGAAGAGTCAATGCACATGCTACTAAAGACTGCCCAGAGTTGATTAAGAGATGGGAAGAGAGAGCCAGACAAAGTGCAGCTAACCTGGTTAATGCAGAACCGAGGATAGTAGAGGCTTATCCCATGCAAAGTGTAGCTATAGTCATGTGAGGAGGGAATAAAATAGGAGAGGATTCACGAGACATGGACTCGATAAATCTAATCAAACCTGCATCCCCAAAGAAAGCTTTCAGCCCAGACCGACATAAGCTGTATTTCAAAGAAGCACTAGAAACATTTTCACAGATAGGAAGACATCAGAGTATGGAACTTTGGCAAAAATCCAACGAATAAGGGAAGGGAATCCATACAATTGCACTGATAGAAGAGTGGTTTCGACTATTCCTAAAAATTTTGAACAATGGACAAATGCTGGAACATTTAAAGAAAAATCTAGAAATGGTCATGCAAGGAGAAGGAGGACTTGGAAATTCAGGTAATTCAACTGAAAAATAAATAATAAGAGTAGAAAGAAATAAGAGAAGAACTGGAAAGGAGTTCCGTGTAAACACTGAAGTTACAAGATTCCAAATCAAAGATACAATGCTAGATCTCAGATTAGATGTCAACATTCTACCCTAAAAGACATGGGAAGCACTGGGAAAAATAAAGCTGACATACTCACCAATAGAGCTCAAAATGGAAAATCAATACTGTATTGTACCAATAGGAAGGCTGGAAGAAGTTGGGGTTGATGTCGTGGGAGTAAAGACCTATAGAGACCTTGAAGTAATATACATCATGGGTGACAAAGATCCATATCCTGCCTTGATGGGGATAGATTGGGCCTTTGAAAATTATGCAGTCATTGATTTAAAGAATTAATTAATTATATTAGAAGATGGTGAAGTCAGAGTAGTTCAGCCATTGGACCTATATCAAGGACCCCAATACACAGATACTGTTGAAAATAGAGAAGACACACAACTTCTAGATCAACTCTACCAGATGACGGTAGGAAGGAGAGAATATTAGATTAATCCTATAGCAGGGGGAACTGTAAGCTAGAGAAGCATTCAAAGTTCTGAACTAGGTTCGTGTTGAGGCCTCGAAATTCGCTGCCAAAAAATGGGGGAAACCACCCAGTCCGAACCTTAAAGCAGCTCCTTTTCCGTTTGTTGTAGTGGCTTTGACTGGGGATAGTGGGACCAGTTTCCCAACAAGGAATTATTTTGGGGTGTTTTTTATTATACAACATGCAGATGGAAAATGATTCTAATCTATCACATGCATCTATTTAATAATATCTATTCTACTATATACCCAGGGTGTTTCTTCCTTTATTCATTCTAAAAAGATATCCCTCAACTATTAGTAATGTAGATTATTTAACAATTTAAAGAGATGAAAATTGTGAAAGATAATTATTCTAACAAAATAGTTTGATTACAATAATTATGAAAAAAATATCGCATTCATATGTATGACTTATATCTAATAAGAAATCACAGACAAATATTAGTACAGAATTGCATTTAATATTCATCTATAATGACTTCTCAAATATATAATGCAATAAAGAGATGAATGTCAATATAGAAAGTAAGACTTAATACAAGTGAATAAAAGTACCATATGTACAAAGTTATACTCATGTAAACTGACAGTAGATATCTTCTCCTTTTCAATTTAAATAAATTTAAAGAGTACAGTAGTGCAACATCAATTAAACAGCTTCAAATGTCAAAAGATAACAGACCGTGTTCCATTAATTCATCAAAGCATTCACAAAACTACAAAAGTGCATTCTTTGAGAATTTTTTTGACAAATTTATGAACCCTTATCTAAATGCATGAGAGGGGTTTAAATATTAAACTAACTATGTTTTAAAAATAGATTATTACAAAAAAATAGATAAGGTTTCAAACAACCATCCTCATAAGAGAAACTTTAACTACAATCTAGGAAAATAAAGTAACAATATGACTATGAATTCTGATCTTTCATTTGGATTTGATCCTGAAGTCGACAAATATCTAACATGGGCTTGAGCTTAGGTAGCTGCAAAATCCTTGATCTGACCTGTCCCTTGAATACCACATTTGAGAGTGTTGGTTGTGATCTTTTTTTCGAATCTGTTAAAGACTACAAGGTCTGGTACTGATGATAAGGTTTCATCAAAAAATTCCAATAATTTTCTTGATCAAACTTATTTACTTTTTTAATCATTTCATCCTGTGTTTCTGCCTTTTGTTTCCACTGTGTTTCCTGTTGTTTGACTTCTAAGATCACTTCATACGTGCACTCTTTGATAAGTTCTACTTTCACAAGCTGTTCACACACAAATTCAGTGATTTCCTTTGATAATCTTGATGCTTTCGTTGCTGCTTTCTTTGCCTCCTTTATCTGTGCTTCCCAATATTTGAATAATATTTCCTTGTGAAACTTTTCTACCTGGGGTATATCATCTTCCTTTCCTGAGTATGATGCTTGCCATTGAATGTGTTCATTTATTTTCTTCTCGATCTTCTCACATTCAAGTTTCAGGATCGCTACCTGCTAGATCAATATTTCACTTGAGTCACCATAGGAGGTAGTGATAGAAGCTTGTTGGAAAAATGCTTCTTGTTATTGCTCTAACTTAGCATTCACATCCAATTCTTCCTTTATGAATTCATATAACTGTGGTTGGATTTGTAATATGTTCATCACTACTTCCAGTTGTGCTTGCTTCTCAGTGAGTTGTACTTGATGCTACAAATTAAGACTTTCAAAATCCTTTTGAAATTGGGACATCTTTAATTCTATTTTCTCGTTGGAGTTATATTTTTCTTTCTGTAAAAGCCTCTCTAATTCTTGTATTCTATCTTATTTCTTCTTCAGTACCATTTTAACCTCAGTGGATTTATCAACAGTGGTAGTACCATATGCCCCTGCAAACTGTGGTAGTTTGGTTAAATGTTCAGACGGGTCAGCTAGAGGATCCTTCCATAAAATAACCACTGATTCATTTGTAATATTTGGGACTGTCTCATCAATTCTTCTCCTTTTTCTTCTCTTTACTACAGATTTATGACTTGGGCTATAGAAGACATCCAATTAAGGTATTTCATTCATTTGTAATGCTATATGTTCTGTAGGATAAGCCAGAATGATTTCCCGATCATGAGTTTCAGGAACTTGTTATAGTGGAGTAACAATTTCCACTAACCTCTGAGAATGTTCCAGTGTCTGAAAACTATTAGCTTAATCAGTATTTTGATTTGTTTGAGGAATTTTTATTTCTTTAGAAAACTCATCCCATTCACTATTCAAATTCTTTGTTTGAGATTTTCCTAACTGATCAAGTGTATCTTGACTGTGCTGAAGTTCTTGAGAAGTTGACTTTGTTCCATTGCTTCCTCTTTTCTCCTTCATCTAAATATCTTGGATTACTTGATCAATTATCTTTTCTATTTTTTTCTTTATATTTTCGGATTCATTTTTAGAATGATCCGAATCGTGAGATTCATGCTCTGATTGTCCTGACTCATCTTCAAACATGTCTCTCATTTCATTATCCAAGCTAATACTTGGAGTAGGTCTGTTGACATCTTCAATAGTCAATAAATCCAGAGGAATGTTTTCCAATCTCTTACTTCTATAGGCTTGGAAGGCTTCTATGTCATCTTGATTGACTTGATTGGATGCAAGCTTAAGTACATTTGAAAAATTTTCAATGCCTTGAAATAAATTATCAAATATATCTATCTCTTTCAAAAACGGGTTTAATTTGAGCTCTGTGATGTAGTTTTTAATCACATCATTCGGATCATATGGCCATCTTGGCATTACATCCAAATTCAATAGATTAACCTTTTAAACTTTTTTATAGGTATGACCAATATCAAAAAGTGAAAAAATACCGCGCTATAAAGGGAAATTAGGCCAAATGGCCTTCTTAGAATATTTAAGATGTTTTGAAATACCATTTACAAAAAGCTGGTAGGCTATCTCTCATGCAAGTAATTTTTTAGGAACATAATATGGCAAGACATGAGGAGAATCATAACTCCCAAATACTACGATATATGTGAAACTTTCCTCTGCAAACCATCTAGCAACAAAGTAGAATCTTTGTACTGGTTTGTAAATTTTTTTAGATGTTCTATGCTTGATGCAACTTTACTTTTTCTTTAATATCAGACATCAATCACATAAAAAATAAATTAAAATGATGATAGAACATACCAGTGGATCAACAGAAGACAAGCCAGAAATATATAAGTGTGTTGGTGCATTATGATAGTCAACAGGATGCTTCAACCAGCAAAGTCTCAATATGGTCAGCCAGCCAGTAGTGTCACACAACCCTCTAGGATATCCAAATGGTCAACTCAAAATTCAACCCAAAACTCAACGCTGTCAGTCAACGGTCAACGCAAATAGCAGCAGCAGCTAGGTCTGTACTGAAAATTCAAAGTCAACGTCTTGCCTCAGGAATAGTGCCAGAAAATGAGGATTAGGAAAATCGAACTTTTGGGAGAGTTTCGGGTCCTTTTGACCTTTCGTTGACCAAAGTCAATGCTGGTCAAAGTTTGTTGCAGAAACCCTAGACCAAAATAAAAAATGTGTTGCTGCTGGAATTTTCCCATGTGTGGAGAGAAGAGCCACCAAGGTCATCGAACCAATCAGATGAGGAGAGAGAAATGTGTGATGGTGAGATGAGTGAAAATGTCCTCAAACGTTTACGAATATATATCCATCAGTGAGGGTATGTAACACAACTGCTGGGGCACAAAACCTTAAGGCCGACCTACACATATTTTGAATAAATTCAAAATAAATGTTCTTCTCATCGGATCAAGATGATCTTTAGATCGATCTTGCACATAAAAATATTGGTATCTTCATCTGAGCATCACACCATGGATTTTGGACCTAGTTGTCCAAAATTAACACTCCCTCTCAACTAGGGAGAACTCCATCCACCTGTGCAATCCAAACATCATGCGTCATCCCACCGTAACTTGCTCTGTTGGCTTATTTATTTCAGAACAGAAGTAAGTCAGTCACAAAGAAATAATTCTCGGCTGACAGATTCAGTCCAGAGGTGCGAAACCTCTATAGGACTCACAAAGAGTCTCATACCAACCCGAAGTTTGTTTACCTGACCTGAATTCAGTTGGAGGTATGAAACCTCAGTATACTTGATCCTAGATCAAGTGGTTGGACCATGCCATCCTAGATAGAGAGTACACAAATCTATGATGTGCCCATCAGTATTTTCTACTAGTCTCTAACTTTTCCCACCTCATTAGCTAAATGAGAGGTACTTCCCGTGAGCCATGAAATCAATGGGTAGGATGCATATGGGGCACAGATAATGAGAGGTGAACCAACTCAATCATCAAAATAGTGGGGTAGAAGCACACCAACAAGGTTTGGCAAGCCTAGCCCTGTGGTTGCTTATAGCTCCGAGAAGCTATCCCTAAAGCCCCCAGAGTTCCCAGATCTCATCGTCCAATAGGACCCTTAGCATAGGGTCATTCCATGATACCAAGACTCTCACAGAAGGTTAGGAACTTGACCTTCTCTAGGGGCTTTGTGAGAATATCCGTGACCTGCTCATCAATTCCTATATGATTGAGCCTTACGAGGCCTCATTGTACCATATCCCGAATAAAGTGGTACCTGATATCAATATGCTTGGATCGATCATGGAACATGGGATTCTCAGACAACTGAATCCCACTCTAGTTATCACAGAGTATCATGGTGGTATCTAGCACATGCCCGAACATCTCACTGAAGAGATTTCGCAACCAAACTACTTCACAACAGGCCATACTCACTGCAATGTATTCGGCCTCCATGGTGCTCAAAGCTACCAACTTCTGCCTCCTCATTCATGATATCGAATAAGATCCAAGTGTGAAGCAGCATATCGATGTGCTTTTACGATCCACCACACTTCCAGCCCAATTAGAATCAGTATATTTAAGGAGTGTCACGCTCTCGACAGTGTATCTCAGCCCATGGTTTATCTAACCCCAAAGATATCTCAACAGATTCTTGGCACCAACCCAGTGAGTGTGATGAGGCTCAACCATATGTTGACTCAAAGTGTTCACTATAAAAGCATACGTTAGATAGGTGTTCACTAAGAACATTAGGGCCCCTATGAGTTGATGATACTCAGTAGGATTTTCTAACACGGACCCAGTAGCACTGCCACTCAACTTCTTAAAGTTGAGCTCCATCAGTGTCGACACAGACCTACAGTCCACCATACCAAATCTTTCCAGAAGCTTCACAATGTATTTTCCTTGAGAAAGGGAAATCTCGCCAGGTCTCTTCCAAACCTCCAGGCCTAGGAAGTAATGCATCAGTCCTAGGTCCTTCATCTCAAACTCATCAGCGAGCTCCCTCTTGCACTGATGAATGAGAGGGTCAGCACTTGTCAGGAAGAGGTCGTCCACATACATCACCAGAATTAGAGGCTTCTCTCTATCAACCTTGAAGTAAAGGTTCTAATCAGCATTACTACGGGTGAAGCCCAGCTTCATCAGGTAGTTATCTATCCTCTTGTACCAAGCTCTGGGTGCTTGCTTCAACTCATAGAGGGATTTCTTTAACCTGCAAACATGGGTGTCTTGATCCTGGACTTCGAACCCCAGAGGTTGCTCCACATACACCTCTTCCCTTATCGCACCATGCAGAAATGCAGTCTTCACGTCCATCTTATGAATACTCCATCCTTGCTTAGTAGCAAGGGTTATGATATATCAGATGGTGGTATATAGGGCCACAGGTAAAAATATGTCATCCTAGTCTATGCCTTCCTTTTGAGTGAAGCCACAGGCAACGAATCTTGCCTTGAAATTTTCAACACTTTCATCAGATCCATGCTTGATCTTGTGGAGCCATTTCGAGGTGATAATTGCTTTGTCCTCTGGTCTTGGAACCACATCCCCAACATCATTCTTCAATATGGACTCATACTCTTCATGCATTACATCCTTCCAGACTTGATGCTTTACGGCTTCCTCAAAATATCCAAGCTCAGATTGTAGAAATTTATTAATACTGATGTATTACCGAATTCTCCTGATCTAACAATATTTATCTTCTTGCTAAATACAAAATCCTTCCACTATTAAACTTGTGGAAATTTAAAACTCAATTGCAAACACATGTGAATAAATTCAATCGCACATAACACATTTGTTTAACGGGAAAGATTAAAGCTAAAAACCCCAACTATCATATATTATGTATATCAATGGAATCATGTAATAATCTCATACAAATCTTAGTACATCAAGCTCTCAGTACAATGTAGATTCATTACACACTGTCATGCAGAAATTTGCATCTCTATGCACCAATTTATTGCCTCCTAACAGCCTGCCTCCACTGCACAATCCCTGCTAAAGAAGACCCCTAAATGAATTCGAATTGGCCTTGCCTTGACTTTGCAATCCTCATTGGAAACTCCAATGGTGTCATATGCATTGAATGCATCACTATAGTCACAATAGATAGTCCATCTCACCCTTTCACCTATCTCTCCACTGGGTCTCCACTGGAACTGACATGCACTATAGTTAACTGTTGTATCTGTTCAGTTGTTAGTGAGTTATTAGTTGTGAATTAATTAACTAATTAATTCACTCAACTCTCACTAGTGTATCTTTCAGTTAGACTAGATACAACTAGCTCAATTGAGTTTAACTCCATTAACTGAGTTAAACTAAATAACAACTCTTGTAACTACTCTTCCAACTTTGTCATAAATTTTCCACTTCTATTCTAACTAAGTCCTCCATGCATAAGCCACCATAAACCCTAGGAATTGCGTAATTCCTTCAGCCCACTAATTTTCCAAATCTGTTCACTGAAATAAAGTGCTCCAAGAGAATAAGTTGATGTTTATTATCAGATTATTATTAAGAGCTAATAATAATAGACATGCACCTAATTTTAGATTGACGATCTATAAATGAACTTCGCCCTATATTCTAAAAATAGAATTTCATCTATTTTTCACATTTGACCAACCATCTACAAATAGCATCCTGCAACTTATAGAATATGCTCACCATGTGTAAAAATAAACATACACCTAAAAATAGCCTTGGGGCCCCACTTATTGAAGGTGCTTACTTTTCATTAGTGGTTCATAATCTTGTTGAATCTCAACATTCCCTCTCAACAAGATATGGATTATCCTTCACCCCAATCCTACCTCTATGGTATTTAAATTTTCTCCTATTGAGCGCCTTCATCAGAATATCTGCATCCTGATCTTCCATAAGGAATGTACTGAAGCAACATGATCTTCCACTGCAACAATATCTGATATGATGATATTGGATATCAATATGTTTAGATCTATCATGAAACATAGTATTAATCAAGAGTTTAATGCAATTATGATTATCACAATGTATCATTGTAGGATCTAAATGTGAACTAAACAAACTGACTAGGATGTTCCTCATCTAGATAGCCTCACATGCAGCTTGACTTGCTGCCATGTATTCTGCTTCCACTGAAATGAGTGCCATAGATCTTTGTTTCCTGCTGTACCAAGAAATTGCTATATATCTGATACTGAAAACCCCTCCTGATGTGCTCTTTCTATCCATTGGGCTGCCTGCCCAATCTGCATCCGTGAAGCCATGCAACTTCACCTCATCCGTCTGTCTGTACCATAGGCCATACTTAGATGTGCCCCTAAGACACCTCAGGACATGCTTACCCGCCTTCCAAAATAGCTTGGTAGGCTTAACCATCACTTGTGAAAGTTGGTTCACCACATAGCATATTTCTGGTCTTGTATTAGCTAAATACATGAATGAACCCACCAACTGTTGATAAACAATGGCATCCACTACCTCTGCTGATGTAGCATCCTCTTTCCTCCAATTTCCTGGAAGAGGAGTATCCATGGGCTTGCAGTCCTACATGTGAAACTTCTCAAGTATCTTCCGATCATACTTTCCTTGAGACACAAACAGGTCACCTTCTCGCTACCATATTTCCAATCCAAGGAAATAATGAAGGAAGCCCAAATCCTTCATCTCAAACTCCTTTGCAAGATCTGCCTTGCATGAGTGTATCAACTACTCATAACCCGTTAGTATTAAATCATCAACATAAATAAAAATGATTAAAATCTTACCCTCCACCACAATTTGGTACAGGTTTTCATCCACCTCACTCTTGTTGAAGCCAAGTCCAGTGAAATCGCTATCGATCTATGTGTACCAAGCACGAGGTGCTTGCTTCAGCCCATACAGCACTGCTTTGAGTTTGCACACATGTGACTCGCTCTTGAAGATCTCAAATCCTTCAGGCTGTTCAATGTACACCTCTTCCTCAATGATCCCATTAAGGAACACATTCTTCACATCCATATGATGAATGTACCAACCCATTTGCGCTGAGAGAGCAAGGATGGTCCTTATGGAATAATACCATGTGACAGGTGCAAAGGTTTCTTCATAATAAATCCTTCGATTTGTGAGAAGCCCCGGGCAACAAATCTTGCCTTATACTTCTCGACGCTCCCATCAGCAGCTTGCTTTACCTTGTAGATCCATTTCAAATGTACCACTGATTTACCCACCGGCCTTGGAACAATATCCCAAGCACTGTTTCTGATAATGGAGTCATACTCCTCCACCATGGAATCTACCCATGTGGGCTTCTGCACTGCTTCTTCAAAAGAAGATGGCTCTGTCACAACACACTTGATCATAAGAGCCATGTATCTAGTAAATCGGTCAGGTGATTGTCTCTATCTGCATTGTGATGTAGGGACTCCTACATTCTATGCCACATCAAGCTTCAGTCTCTAAGCTTCTATGGTACACTTTATACTAGTTATGATGTTTGTCTCTGCGTGAGTGGAATCCTCCACTCCATGAACTTCCTCCTGTGGCTGGTCTACATCTAAAGGCTCATATTTCAAAACTGGCAGTTCCTCCACTACATGTAAGTCTAGCTCCCTCTCAAGCATAGCTTGTGCAGCACCCATGATCATTTTGTTCTTCCTCTCTGCAACCCCATTTTGCTGTGGGTTATGAGGCTATGAGTTCTCTTAGAATTCCTTCTTTTATACAGAAGTCTTTGAATTCGTTTGAGATATATTCACCACCATTATCACTCCGTAGAGCCTTCACTTGCTTCCCCGAATCCTTCTCCACCAATGCTTTAAACTCACAAAAATTTGAGAATGTTTCGCTCTTCTTCTACATGAAGAATATCCAGCATGTACAAGAGTAGTCATCAAAAAATTTAACATAATACCCATGTTTTTCTATTGAAGCAACCAAGAAAGTTCCACACACGTTTGTGTGAATTCTCTCCAGGATCACCGAAGCACGGTTCTCCTTCTCATGAAAGGTGGTCTTCACAAACTTACCCATAGTACATCCTTTGCACTGATTTGACTGCGCAAGAGTACCCTTGGGAAGTCTAGTAGAAATCTGCTGCAAAATCTTCAAGGCGCCATGGTGAAGATGGCCCAATCTCTTGTGCCATAATTCACCCTCATCCCGACTCACTACTTCTTTTGGTTTTCCCATCATTGCAGCGCAGCCATCTACCTCCAGCTTGTAGATATTCTTAACTTGAATCCCTATCCTCTTGGTTTGACCTGTTTTTTTATGTCGCAGGAAGGCTTTTCCCTCATTGAAAACAACATCATAACCTCTGTCTTCCAACATTGTGACCGAGACCAGGTTCTTCTTCAGACCTGGAACATGCATAACATCTTTCAACAGAAATGGTTTACCTAACTCCCTCTCAAAGGTAATGGTCCCAATGTTGGTCACACTGTATCTACCATCGTTGCCCATCTCTATATGCATTTGGAGATCCTTCTCCTCCAAGTCACTAAACAACTCCTTGTCTCTCGTCATATGGAAAGACGCACCACTATCAAGATACCACACGGATCCCATTGTGCTTGAAACCAAGCATGAAATCAAAGAGAAATCAAGTTCAAATTGTGAGGCTAAGGCCTCTCCAGCTGTAGCTCCAGTAGCCTTCTTGTTCTTCTTTTTCTGTGGGCTGTTAGTGGTGAGATGCCCATGTTCGTGAGTGAAAATACTTCACTTTGGACAAATCCAACTTCTTGCCTTTAGCTTTGGATTTTGGATGGGATTTCTTCCCCTCCCCTTTCCTTGCTTTGGCAGCCAAAGCGCAATTCTCTTCATCATCATTCTTTGATGAAGAGCCATCCCTGGTAATTTGCCTTATCTCCTCTTGCACAAGATCCGACCAAAGTTGCTCCCAACCCGGTAGTTTCTCCCATCCATTGATAGAGAATTCATAGCTATGCCAACTCTTCGGAAGCCTAAGGAGATCCAATTTCACCAAGTCATCATCATCAACAGTAATCCCCACACTTCCCAGTTCAACCCTACATTGGACAAACTTCATGAGATATTTTGGAATACTGTCGCCCTTCTCCATTTTTTATTTTTTTGAGCTTATCTTTCAGCACCAACTTCCTCTGGTCGCTGCTGCTTTGGAAAATATCTGTCAAAGCCTTCCACATTGAAAATGGAGTGGCTTTCCCATGAAGGCTTGACACAATATGGTCCTTCACACCTTCCAACAGAATTCTTCTTGTCTTTGCTACCTTCTTTTGCCATGCGTCAAGTCCTGCAGCATCGCTAGAAGAAGGCTTAGGAACATTGCTATTGATGAACTCCTTCAATCCATTACACAATGTCATGCAGAAATTTGTATCTCTATGCACCAATTTCTTGCCTCCTGACAACATGCCTCCACTATGCAATCCCTGCTGAATAAGACCCCTAAATGAATTTGAATTGGCCTTGCCTTGACTGCACAATCCTTATTGGAAACTCCAATGTGTGTCAGATGCATTGAATGCATCACTATAGTCACAACGGATGGTCCATCTCACCCTTTCACCTATCTCTCCACTGGGTCTCCACTGAAAATGACATGCATTGTAGTTAACTGTTGTATCTATTCAGTTGTTAGTGAGTTATTAGTTGTGAATTAATTAACTAATTAATTCACTTAACTCTCACTAGTGTATCTTTCAGTTAGACTAGATACAACTAGCTCAACTAATTTTAATTCCATTTACTAAGTTAAACTAAATAACAACTCCTGTAACTACTCTTCCAACTCTGTCATAACTTTTCCACTTCAGTTCTAATTGGGTCCTCCATGCATGAGCCACCATAAACCCTAGGAATCGCATAATTCCTTTAGCCCATTGATTTTCCAAATCTGTTCACTGAAATAAACTTCTCTAAGAGAATAATTTGATGTTTATTGTCGGATTATTATTAAGAGCTAATAATAATCGACATGCACCTAATTTTAGATTGACGATCTATAAATAAACTTCGCCCTATATTCTAAAAATAGAATTTCATCTATTTTTCACATTTGACCGACCATCTACAAATAACATCCTACAACTTATAGAATATGCTCACCATGTCTAAAAATAGACATACACCTAAAAATAGCCTGCGAGCCCCACTCAGTGAAGGTGATTAATTTTCACTAAGCTCATCATCTTGTTGAATCTCAACACAGATTGTACAATAGTTCTCATGGCTACTAGATACCCTTGGTATCTATTCGGCTTCTTTCTTTCATGGAATGTCCCCCTTGGGGCCATATGTCCCTTTGCATCCTCGAGAGTGTCCCTGAGCCATGATGGTCTCTTTCACATAGAAGGAGGTGGATCAATCGAGTCCATTAGTCCTTCAGCATCGAGCATCATCTCATCCTTTGATTCTTCTTGATTTCCAGGCCTTTCTTCATGATCTTCCTCAGATCTCAGAATATTGACTGCTTCCATTAGGGAAGCATCTTCATCAAAGGTGACATCATGGCATATCTAAACTTCCCTTTGACAAGGCACAAAGAATCTATAGGCCTTCAAAGTTTTGCTCTAGCCCAAAAACATTCCCTTCTTCCCAAAAGCATCCAACTTGCTCCTCTTCTCTTTCGACACATGAAAATAAACAAAACATCAAAAAAATCTAACATGTGAGATGTCAGGTTTCTTACTAGTGAAAACCTCTTTGGGAGTTTTGGAGTCCAGAGTGGAATGCGAGCATCGGTTTTGTATGTACACAACAATGTTCACAACTTCTCCCCACATAAACTTCGGTAGAACCTACTCACATAGCATGGCACGAGAATCTTCCACAATGGTTCTATTCTTTCATTCAGCAATGCCATTCTGCTCAGGAGTATAGACAATTGTGGTCACCCTCTTGATGCCAGCTTCTCTGCAAAAGTTCTTGAATTTGTTCGTCTCATATTCAGTGCCATTTTTGGTCCTCAATATCTTGATCTTCTTCTCTGTTAGATTCTCCACCAAGGCTTTGAAGGTACAAAACCACATGAAAGCCTCATCCTTCTTCTTCAAGAAGTATATCTAGGCTTTACGAGAGAAGTCATCTATGAATTTCATATAATAAGAACATCCTCCGAAGGATGTCATGGGTAGCATCCCAAACAAATTAGAATGTATCAATTGTAAGACATTAGATGTCTTTGTGACACTTGAGCGGAAAGGTCCCCTTGTGTGCTTTTCTTCGGCACAACCCTAACATACACCTTCATGATTATTTGAAAACTTGGGCATCCCTGTCACCACCTTCCTTGCTTTGGGAAGGGCCTTGTAGTGAATGTGTCTAAACCTTTGGTACCATAGTTCTATCTGTCGAATAGTATCTCACGTCATTGCTCCTAGTGGACCTCCTCCAACCTAGTAGAGTGTATCAACTCTAAACCCATTCATGATAGCTTCCTTGAAGCTCTTCTTCCAGATGCGCACCTTCCCATCAATGAATACCAAATTGAAACCTTTTTATTCCATGGCCGATATATACACAAGGTTCTTCTTCAAATGAGGTACATAGAGTACATCCTACAAGCGGAGGACTTGACCTTGAGACAAGTGGAGGGTCACAGTCCCTGTCATTTTCATGGGATATGTGGCATTATCTCCAAGGATAATTTCCAGATTAGTATCCTTCTCAACCATATCAGAAAGCTCTTCCTTGAACCAAGTGATGTGCCTTGAGGCACCACTATCTATCAACCAGACATCCATAGTGTCGGGTGGAGATGCAACAGAGAGGGTAGATACAAGAATGAATTCATTTCTTTTATCAAAAACATTTGATTCCTCATACCTGGAGTTTCTCGACCTTTTTAAAGGTTGACCATTTCCACTGGAGGGGGCCTTCCTCTTCCCCTTGAACCTATTGTTCCTTTGATTTCCATTCCTCTGGTTGTGGTTTTTTTCATTGTCATCAAGAGAATCCTTCTTCAAAGTGCATTCTCTAGCATAGCGACCTAGCCTATGACAAGTGTAACACTTTCCCTTCTTTCCTTGGGCCACTACTCTTCCTTTGTTCTTTGTACCACCAAAGTTATTCTTTCTAGAATGAGTAGCGTAGATGGCATTTCCTTCATTTTCATACTCCTTCATTCTTGTCTCTTCTTGTACGCATCTTGAAAGTACTTGGTCAAAGTCATGTATCACACTGTTATTGAGAATGGTAGTGTTGAACACATGCCATTCGGATGAGAGCCCTCCAAGTGTGGTGAGAACCATCTCTCGATCAGCCATTGTCTCCCTTATAGCCAACATATTGTTCCTGATCTTGGTTAGCTTCAGAAAGTATGATTGAAAAAACTCATCCCCGCCTTTCATCAGATTCTTCAATTAATTTTTGAAGAATAGGACTTGATTCCAATTGTTGGCCTTGAACATGTGGACCAACTTATCATACATCTCTTTGGATGTGCCCAACTCAGATATGTAGGCAACCAGACTCTTGTGAATTGAGTCCCTAATCATCAACATTGCTTTGATCTCCCCTTTCTTATACGTTTTTTTGGCAGCAGCAGTTGCAGTGGATGGAGGCTCTTGGATTTTACCTTGCACATAGTCCATGACATCTTGGTCTTCCAAGTTAAGATCCAATGTCATCTTCCAAGAATGGAAGTCATCCTTCCCAGTCAATTTTTCATCAACCTTAAAGCCATTGTAGCTTGAGGAACCCATCCTCTTCTTCGGTGATTGCTACATATTAGTGCTTTTTCTTCACCTCAGCTCTGATACCATGTAAATTTTTGTAGATGTTCTATTCTTGATGCAACTTTACTTTTTCTTCAATATCAAAAAACAATCACATAAACAATAAAGTAAAATGATGATATAACATACCAATAGATCGATAGAAGACAAGCCAAAAATATATAAGTGTGTTGATGCGTTACGGTGGTCAATGGGATGCTTCAACCAACAAAGTCTCAATATGGTCAGCCAACCAGCAATGTCACACAACCCTCTAGGACAGCCAAATGGCCAACTCAAAATTCAACCCAAAAGTGAACGCTGTCAGTCAATGGTCAACACAAACAGCAGCAACAGATAGGTCAATGCTAAAAAGTCAAAGTTAACGTCTTGCCTTGGGAATAGTGCCAAAAAATGTGGATTAGGATAATCAAAATTTTGGGATATTTTCAGGTCCTTTTGACATTACATTGACCAAATTCAACACTTTTCAACGTTTGCTACAAAAACCCTAGACTGAAATTAGAAATGTGCTGCTACTGGAATTTTCCCACGTGTGGAGAGAAGAGCCACCAAGGTCATCGAACCAATTAGATGAGGAGAGATAAATGTGTGAGGATGAGATGAGTGAAAATTTCCTCCAACATTGACCAATATATATCCATCAATGAGGGTGTGTGACACAACTTTTGGGGCACAAAACCTTAAGGCCAACCTACACATATTTTGAATAAATTCAAATTAAATGTTATGCTCATCAGATCAAGATGATCTTTAGATCGATCTTGCACCTCTCTGAAACACGAATCCAATAAATATATATCTTCATCTGAGCATCACAACATGGATTTTGGAACTAGTTGTCCAAAATTAACATGGCTTGTTTGGAAACCCTAGGGGATTTCTCATTGAATATAATCTGGTGCATAAACAACATGACTCTATGGCAATTTTTGTAAAACTTCAAATGGTAGTCATATTCCTAGAGGGATCTATGGTAAATGTGAATTGGAGTAGGGTCTTGGGTCATTCATTTCCATCCCATGGTAGGAAAACTAGAAGAAAAGAAAATTGCGTCCATGACATAGGAACTCATATAAAAGGGGGGTATTTCTCTAGATGAAACACTTATTTTATTCCTATACTCCATGATGTGTTTGGCTAAATTATCAGATAAGATATTTTCCCAATTCAGAATTAAGGAATTGACGATTGCGTCAATCAATGGGACCCAATCTACAGAAAACCTAATGGTGTCTAGTTTTTCATATAATCTAGAATCATACCGACATCATAACAATAAGGGGAAGGAATTTATGATATTGGGTATGTACCAAGTTTATCTCATTTAATCTTTCCCTGGTATTCCTTCCATTCCTTTATGGCTTTCATCAGTTCTATATGTTTTGTTCTAAATATTTGAAGAAAAGCTTTGTCATAGTTCTGCTATGGGACAGGTGAGTGGTACGTTATCCTTAAATCTTCTGCCCTGAATGACCCAATATTCTCGCTTTTGAATCTTTGAATGTTCTGTCTTCTATGTTCAAGTGGTTAATTACCCACTTAACCATATTTTTATAAGGGAGAATCTTTGGCCTTGTTGCTACCTTATGGATGAATGAGCATGCAACGTCGAAGTAGGTCGGGTCTGAAGGAACAGACATGCCTGTTGAAGCAACTTTGACCATTACCCCTGGCTTTTCATCCTCGAAAAGCTTATACATTGCCTCCCATGAAGAACTTCCACAATAATTGTTGAAAGTGGGGTATGAGAATACGGGAGAAATATCTGCATCTTCGGTAGATGGTGCTTGGGCAATTTATTTTCCTTTCTTTCTCATTTCTATTTCCCTCACTCCGTTAAGTGGTTTACTGATTTCAAGCGAACAGAGAAAACATTAAAAATATGATAGGTCCCTATATTTCGAATATAGTCCCTTATTGTTATTAGTGTAACCCCTTTATTGTTATTATTGTGCCCTTAAATTATTGTTGTTAGGTCGGCTAGGATTACATTGTGGCCCACTAGGATTACATTATGGCCAAATGGACTCCTATATATAGAAAGGAGGTTTTGTAAATTGTAGCATCCAAGAATTGTTCATTTATGTAATGTATTGGAGGTTTCCCCCTCGAAGTGGCTCATTTCTAAGGCGTTGATATCTATTTTCTTCTATTTTTTAAGCTGGTTACACAACATTTGGTATCAAAGCTTTGGATTCTAGGGTTTCACTGCTCCAAATAGGTCATCGTGGAATTTTCGCTATAAAGTTTTTTCTACAAAGTTTCAAAAGCTGAAATTTTTAGGGTGAGAAGCCGAAATCCTGAGGAAGATCTTCTAAAAATTTTAGTTCTTGGTTCGCAATATTTTCGAGGATATGATCTGTGGAAGTTAGGTCTTTTTTCAGGCTCCTAAACAGGTCATCATGGAATTTTCGCTATAACTTTTTTTATATGAAGGTTTAGAATCTGAAATTTCTAGGGTGTGAAGCTGAAATCCTGAGGAAATTTCTCAAAATATTTCAGACCTCGATTCACCATATTTTCGGAGATATGATCTGTGTAAGGTGGTGCTTTTTCAGGCTCTTGAATTTCATCTCAAAGAGGTGATCGTGGGAAAAGCTCAATAAATCTCTCTCTGAGCATCGGATTGGAGCACCATAAAAGGTGGTCACAATTACATGGACTGTAGTTTCTTGGCTATCAATTTCAGAGGCGAAGGACAAAACAATGACACGTGGCAAGTCGTATAATTTCGCTCTACTGAACCAGTCCATAATTAGGTCATTGTGGGAGATTGGACATAACTTTGTATTGGAGAATCCAAATCAGCTCAGACCTATGGCATTCAAAAGAGAATTCATAGGGCTACTTTAGTGTTGAATTTCAGATATTGAAGAGCCACAATCATAGAGATAATCAAAATTCAATATCGATCTCCTCAAAAGAAAGAAAAAGGGGTGTATTTTTTTCCAAATTGCATAAGTCTTGTTGAAAAAACAATTTGAATTGATTTCAAGGGCATATTGTTGAATAGATATCAGTATTGGGTTCTAAAAAATGCCCCGTAAAAATAATTCAACACCCATTAAGCCTTCAGAAGGCTCTACTATGACTCATGAAGATGAAGAATTGCAACATGATCTATCAAAATTACAAGAGCAAATGCACCAAATTTCGCTCTCGCAAAGAGCAAAAAAAAATTAAATGGAAGTTTTGAAGAAATGTGTGGAAGAAAATATGGATGGTGTGAGGAATAATATGGATGGTTTGGAGAAAGACGTGGAATCTAAGATAGATGACATGGAAGCTGACATGAAATCTAAAATGGAAAACATGAAGAATGATCTAAAAGCAGACATAGAAGGTTTGACAAAGTTGATACAAGAAATGTTTCCTAATGGTGAAAAGATAGTAGAGGAAACTCATGATGAGAACAAAATAAATGTTAATCGTGATTTCATAAAATCTAATGTTGGCAGGAAGAACCAACATATTCCAAAAATGGATATGAGGAAGTTTGATGGAAAGGATCCTGTAACATGGATACTACAGATGGAGCAATATTTTGATCTCCATAATGTGCAAAACACACAAAAGGTACGCATTGCAACTTTACATTTAGAACAAAATACATTTGTATGGTATCGATGGCTTTGCTCCCGTAAAAAAATTGTCACTTGGTCAATTTTTATGGAGAAAATGATAGCACATTATGAGGATACAAAGAGCAACACCTTCTTTAGCCAATTGATAAATCTCAAACAAAAGGGTTTAGTGGGGGAGCACATTGAGGACTTCCAAAAATTGAATATAAGGGTAACTGATATTCCAGAGGAACATAGGATTGATCTCTTCATAGGCACTTTAAAGTATAACATCCAACATGAATTTCACATTTTGGAACTTGATTCATTGGAGAAGGCATTTAGGTTGCTAAGAAAAATTGAATGTAAAATTATGGCGACAAGGAAGCCTACCACTCACTTCTATAAAGAAGGAAGTGTTTCTACGCCTAGATTTCCACAACCTACAAGGTTGACACCACAACAATTGGAAGAAAAAAGAGCAAAAGGGCTTTCCTACAGTTGTGATAGAAAATACACTAAAGGTCATAAGTGTGCTAAGAAGAAATTATTTTACATAGATTGTGAAGAGGAATAAGAAAATGAATAAGAAGAGGATATACACCAGGAACCAGCCCTAGAAGAGGAAGAAATGAATCCGACCATATCGTGTAATGTACTGGCAGGAATTACCACTCCTCAAACTCTCAAGATAGAAGGATATATCAAAAAAAAAAAGGTAATAGTGTTGATTGATTCAGGTAGCACCCATAATTTTATTCATTGTAAGGTAGCCAAGGAATTAAATTGTTTCCTATACCCAGCACCAGAATTTCAAGTGATGGTGGCAAATGGAGGAAATATAAATTTCTCTGGAAAATGCCATAATATAAAGCTAACCAAGGGGGAATATGTATTGACTAGTCCAATGCTTTCCATTCCTATGGGAGGTGCTGATGTTGTACTAGGAGTACAATGGTTACAATATTTGGGGACGGTAGCTTTTAATTTTCAAGAACTTTTCTTGAAATTTTTTTTAGAAGGAAAGGAAGTCGAATTACGGGGTATTGCAGAGAAGCCAGGAAAGATAATAAGCTTTAATGTTATGACAAATCTTCTAAAGAAAGAACATACAAGGTGTAATTGCACAATTATGCTCACTAGAAGTTCCAACATCAAAATCATCTATTTCTGCAGATCTCCAACAAGTCTTGGACAATCATTCCAAGGTGTTTGAAACTCCCAAAGGACTCCCACCTATTTGTGATCATGATCATTCTATTCATTTGATTCCAGGAAGTGTTCCTCCAAACATCAGGCCTTATAGATATCCTTACGTCCAAAAGAGCGAAATTGAACGTATGATTGCAGAAATGTTAGAGGAGGGTATAATTCAACCTAGTCAAAGTTCTTTCTCTGCTCCTGTAGTATTGGTACACAAGAAGGATGGATCATGGCGAATGTGTCCTGATTATAGGGAGCTCAATAAGCTCACCATTAAAGATAAATTTCCCATTCCTGTGATTGATGAATTATTGGATGAATTACATGGAGCAATTTATTTTACCAAGTTGGATCTTCGTTCAGAATATCATCAAATTAGAATGAAGACTGAAGATATTCCAAAAACAGCGTTTCGAACTCATGAGGGTCATTATGAATTTTTGGTCATGCCTTTTGGCCTTACCAATGCACCTTCTACATTTCAAGGGTTGATGAATTCCATTTTCAAACCCTACCTTAGAAAATTTGTGCTGGTATTTTTTGATGATATACTAATCTATAGCAGGTCTTGGAAGGATAATGTTGAACATGTTGACAGGGTGCTCAAACTATTGCAGGAGAAACAATTATATGCAAAAATATCCAAATGTTTCTTTGGAGTACAAGAGGTGGAATATTTGGGTCATATTGTATCTCACGAGGGTGTTAAAGTAGACCCTAACAAAATTAAAGTCATTAAGGAATGGAAAGTCCCCACAACCATAAAGTAGTTGCGAGGATTTCTCGGGTTAACAGGGTATTATCGCAATTTTGTAAAGAATTATGGGAGAATAGCAGCACCTCTAACAACATTATTGAAGAAATATGCATTATCATGGACTCCTAAAGCAACTAAGACCTTTGAACATCTTAAAGAGGTAATTTGCCTAGCACCGGTCTTAGCTACGCCAAATTTCATAAAAACCTTTATTGTGGAATGTGATGCCTCAGGAAATGGAATTGGTGCTGTTTTAATGCAGGAAGGAAGACCCATTGCTTTTGAAAGTCTTCCAATCAAAGGAAAGTATTTACAGAAACCTATTTATGAGAAGGAAATGTTAGCAATACTACACGCACTAAAGAAATGGCGAACTTACCTAATGGGAAGACACTTCAAGGTAAAAACTGATCATGATAGTCTTAAACACTTTTTGGAACAAAGACTATCTTCAGAAGAGCAGCAAAAAAGGGTCACAAAGATGTTGGGTTATGACTTTGAAATAATCTACAAAAAAGGAAAGCTTAATGTTGTTGCAGATGCACTCTCAAGAAAGAATGAAGAGGTGGAAGCATTGCTTTGTGCCATTTCTATTATCCAACCAGATTGGATAATCGAAGCAAGAGATGAATGGAAGAAGGAAAAATATGTATGGGCACTCATTCAAAAGTTGCAGAAAGATCCTAGTACATATAATACATTTAGTTGGAAAAAATGATTCCCTATGGTATAAAGATCGCTTATATCTTTGTAAGAATTCCCAACTAAAACAAAATATTCTTCTGGAATTGCACACTTCTCCTTTAGGAGGACACTCAGGATTTTTAAAAACTTACCACAGGGTGAAGATAGAATTTTTTTGGATGGCCTTAAATCTGATATTCAAAAGTTTGTGGCGGAATGTTTGGTTTGCCAGCAGAATAAAGTTGAGACAATTAAGACCCCGGGACTTCTACAACCTTTATCCATTCCAAGTCGACGTTGGGAGGAGATTTCAATGGACTTTATCACAGGTTTACCTAAGTCCGAAGGAAAGAGTGCCATCATGGTGGTAGTTGATAGACTTACCAAGTATGCACACTTTTGTGCATTATCTCATCCATTTAAAGCAAGTACAGTTGCTACTACATTTATGGATAGAATTCAAAAGCTACATGGAAGCCCAAGGGTTATTGTGAGCGACAGAGATCCCATTTTTACTGGAAATTTTTGGACTGAGTTATTTTCTTGTTTGGGTACTCAATTAGCTCATAGCTCATCTTATCATCCTTAATCTGATGGTCAAACTGAGATAGTAAATAAATGTTTGGAAGGATATTTTCGTTGTTTTGTATCTGATAAACAAACACAATGGGTCAAGTGGTTACCTCTCGCTGAATGGTGGTATAAAACTTCCTTCCATACTGCAGCAAAAATGACCCCATTTATGGCACTTTGTGGATATCATCCATCGTCCATCACATCATCTTTAAGAGAAAATTCGAAGGTTCAAGCAGTGGAAGATCACATCGAGCATCAACAAGAAGTTCTCCAACTCTTAAAGGATAACCTGAATTTGGCACAAAATCGAATGAAACAACAGGCATATCAACATCGCAGCGAGAGAAGTTTTGATGTAGGAGATTAGGTATTTTTACGGCTACAACCATACAAACAAATGTCCCTCAAGCAAGCTAAGAAGGATAATAAATTATCGCCAAAGTACTATGGTCCTTACAAGGTGTTGCAAAAGATTGGTACTATGGCATACAAATTTGAGATTCCTGCTTCTTCACGAGTGCATCCGATTTTCCATGTTTCATGCTTAAAGAAGGTTATAGGTGAAAATATTCCAGTTCAAACAATATTTCCAGAACTTGATGAGAAACTGACCATATTGGAACACAAGTATTCACCAGAAACAAGAACTCGACAACTACAAAATCTATCAATTTCAGAGTATCTCATCAAGTGGAAGAACTTACCCACTGAAGATTCTACATGGGAGGATGAGAAGTTTATACAAAAGCACCCAGAGCTACTCAAGCATTGAGAAAAAAACTTTTTTGAAGGAGAGGGGCATGATAGGTCGCTATATTACCAGTATAGTCCCTTATTTTTATTATTGTAACCCCTTTATTGTTATTATTGTACCCTTGTAACCCCCATTTTGTTATTATGTGCCCTTAAATTATCATTTTTAGGTCTGCTAGGATTACATTGTGGCCCACTAGGATTACATTATGGCCAAATGGACTCCTATATATAGAAAGGAGGTTTTTTAAATTGTAGCATCCAAGAATTGTTCATTTATGTAATGTATTGGAGGTTGCCCCCTCGAAGTGGCTCATTTCTAAGGCATTGATATCTCTTTTCTTCTATTTTTGAAGCTGGTTACACAAAAAAATATAGAGAACATAGAGGCAGATAGAATTAAAACAAATCTGGCATTCAATCACTTCAACACATGCTCGAAGGAGATATGAATCTATGAAAACCTTACTTCTATTAAATGTAGTTAATCACCGATAATATTTTTAAATCAAATCTCTTACACCTTCACGTGAAATGTCTATCGATCAATCTAAGACATTGGATCTTGTATTCGGTTTGATATGACATGAATAATTTCGAATGCACACTACAAGGAAAAAGGAAATTGGTGAGGGTCATGCTTGTGATGGACCTTTAAGGTCCGTCATCAATGTCACATATGGTGACAATCCTTAAAAAAACATCACTGTAAGTGTATATAGTGATGGTCCTTTAAGGTTCAGTCACCAGCCATTCGATAACACTTTTGGTGAGGAGTGGGTTAAATTCCCATCACTAATTCTCTCTTTGGTGACACTTCTAGTAACAAAATTTTAATGACCCTCATAATGCTCTTTTGATACTTTTGGTAGCGGTCAAAAACTCGTGCAGGGTGTCTATCATTCAGCCAAGTTTTGATGATGCTATGTACTGCTAATTTTTTTCAAAAGATAATGATTTAAGGCCATTATTGTGGAGTATTTTTTATGATATTTCCAAGGCCATAGTGGTTATAATCAGTCAATTTTTTAAGAAGTAATTAATGTGTATCATTTCCCTCAAGTAATCACTAGTCAAATAGAGTTTTCCTATGATTCAACACATGATTCATATCTATTAAGTTTATTATCTATCAAATTCCCTTTAGATAAAGTTCCACTAGTGTGTATTGGAAATATATTATTTAATACATAATCAAGCTCTGAAAATTCTATTAATGAGAAAGACCTAACACTCCTCAACAATTCGGGCACACCTTAAATTAATGCTTTGTCACACACTAACATTTCTTAGCACCTCGCATGTCTTGGAACATATTTGTACCTAGAACATCTTGTCATGACACTGACGCCCAAGCACATGGTGGCATGCACTAGCACAGCATGGAACTCTCCTAGAATGTGTTAGCATGCATGTAGTCCCTAGCATTCCCTAGAACACCTTGGTTGAATGCATTGACCTACATTATCACTTGGCACATAATGCTAGTTGGCATGTATTCAGACCTATTATTAGTGTGACTAGCATGCCCCTTTTGAAAAAGATAAAATCCTGACTTATTAACCCTCTTATGTGTTCATTTCCTTACATTTTAGCTTGGTTCTTCATTTTGTTGCCTTGACACTTCTTGACACATATTGACATACCCTGGCACCTTGCACATCCTTAGCACCTGGCATGTATTGGCATATCTTGGCACTATTTGGAACATATAATTAGCACACCTTGTAACTCCCTAGCACACTTTGGCACTTCTTTACATGCCTTTATATTCCCTAGCATTCCTTCCCAATGCTTAGCATAACTTGTCACTCCCTCCTTGGCATGATAGCTAGCAGTCATTAACACTAGTCCCTGGCACACGTTCCTCATATTCATTAACTTCCATGAATTTCTACCTAGTGCTCCCTTAATGTTTTGTCCTATTACTCCTTAACACTCCTAAACATGCATTAGCACTCTCTATCACACCTTAGCAGTCTTCAACATGCCATTCCACTTCATAGCATGCATAACAGTCCTTGACACATATTGGCGCTTGGCACGTTTTGGTGCTTGGAAAGTGGTAGCATGTATGGAACATGTTGAGATGCCTTGGTATGATTTTTCATGGTTTAATATTAAACTTATTTTAGATCAATTTTTGTAAAGTAGATGAGAAGCAACAAATGGAGACTTGGCACTTAGAATGCACTAAGAATTTGCACTTGGCACCTATTGGCGCCTAGTTTTGGTGTGCCTAGATTGTCCCTCTTAGAAAAGGTAAATTGATGATTAATTAACCCTCTTATGTGTTCATTTCCTTGTAGTTTAACTTGTTTCTCCCTTTTTTTTCCTTGACAGTCCCTGGCACGCATTGACACAACCTTTCACATCTTGGCATGCCTTATCACTTGGCACATATTATCATGTTTGACATGCCTTCGCACTATTTGGCACATATTAGCATTCCCTAGAAAGCCTTGGCACGCATGTCCTCACAACTAGACTTTACAATTTTTCACGACTTGGTAACTCAATCAAGTCCTTGGCTACTGTATTTCATGTGAAAACATTGGCCTGCTTCAACCCCAACAACTTGACCAATTGCACCTACTACAAGTATATTGTGCCTTGTTCACCTAAGAACTTCTTATAACTCATCTTATGCCACTCATGTCCAATCTCAACTTGTCGCACTTAAATATTTACTAAGACAAGGATCACATGATCTAGCCATGGCCATAAAACAACTAAGCAACATAGCTTACACAGGAAATATTTCACATGTATGTTCAGTTCATATAAACAATAGAACATTAACTGAGAGTTTTCAAGAACCACAATATTCACAAGGCACACAAGATATAAGCTGACACAAGCTGTGTGCCCCAAAACTTATACACAACAATGTACAATATGCAATTATCTAGAATAGTTTAAAACATGAGCATGTAGCCAAAGTGTGCCACATCTCATACAAACAAAAATAACTAAAGGAAAAACAATGTTGTGCCTAGCACAAAGTGATCTCCCTTTGTCTAAAACTGCTATGCTGAGCCCCTTATAACAACCGTAGGCTTTCCTCCTATAAATCCTATTCTAAACTTCTCCTAACACACTTTGTCCTTAGCACATTTGAATTCGCTAACACTCCCTTGCACACACTCTTATTTGTTCCTTTCCATGCATTTTGACGTAGTTATCCCTTGATATGCCCCAACACTCCCTAAAACTCTACTTCAACATGCATTTACATTGTCCGACACGTGTTAGTATGCTTTTCATTCCTTTGCATGCCCTAACCCTCCCTAGCTATCATGCCCTCACAACTACCCTTAATTAATTTTCAACTTGGGAACCCAACCAAGCCCTCGCTTGACTACAAGAGCTTGACCAGGTTATAGTTACTACAATTAAAATATATTGTTGAATTGTGTAGCTTGGGAGATACTCCACAAGCCTAGTGAGATGGCTTTGTGTGAGTTTGGTCACAAAAGGCTTTGTGGGAATAGAAGCAAAGAAAAGGGATTTTGGACTGAATACGAGGTTTAAAATCTAAAGAAAATTAAAAAGGAAAATTAATATTTCCTAAGATCTAAGTGGATAAAACCCATAAGTTCTAGAGGGTTCCTAAGAGGTTTAGGAAAAACTATTTAAGGAGTCCTTAGGATGAAGGAAATAACATCAAGTGAGAAGGAGCTCATTTGATAAGGGGGCGAAGAGACATGTAGTCCTAAAGAGGCCATGTTCATTATCATGTATAGCATTCATTATGATACCTCAATATGCTTTGGCATGGTTCAATATTAAAGTTATTTGAGATCGGTTATTGGAAAGTAGAAAAGAAGTAACAGAGGATGATTTGGCACTTAGAATGCACTAACACTTGGTACTTGACACTCATTTCCACCTAGTGTTGGTGTGCATAGCATGCCCCTCTTTGAAAATGTAAATTGATGACTTATTAACCCTATGATGTGTTCATTTCCTTGTATTTTAACTTGTTTCTCCTTTTTGTTTCCTTGATAGTCCCTGGCATGTATTGTCACACCATTGCCGATATTGGCATGCCTTAGCACTTGGAACATATTAGCATATTTTACATGCCTTTGAACTATTTGGCACATGTTAGCATTCCATAGCATGCCTTGGCACTCATGTCCTCACAAATATCATTACATTTTTTCATGACTTGGGAACCCAATCAAGTCCTTAGCTACTCCAGTTCATGTGACATTGGTCTGCTTCAACCATAACAACTTGATCAATTGCACCTACTACAAGTAGATTGTGCCTTGTTCACCTAAGAACTTCCTATACCTCATCTTAGGCTAGTCATGTCCAAGATGAAATTTTCCCACTTAAGAACTTACCAAGACAAGGATCACATATAGCCATGGCCATAAAACAATTAAGAAACATAGCTTACATAGGCAATATTTCACATGTATGTCTAGTTCATATAAACAGTAGAGCATTAATTGAGAGTTTACAAGAATCAAAAGCTACACAAGACATACAAGATATAGGTCGTCACAAGTCGAGTTCCCCAAAACTTATACATAACAATGTACAATATTGAATTTTCTAAAATAGTTTAAAACATGAGCATTCGGTAAAAGTGTGCCACAGGTCATATAAGAATAATAGATAAAGGAAAAATAGTGTTGTGCCCGACACAAAGTCTCCCTTTGTTTAAAATTTCTTTGTCGAGTCTGTTTTCACTCTATAATTTAGAAGATTGGAAAAAATAAACTATAAAGCACAACATCAAACCGCTTTCGAGTCCAGGACCTAGCCTTCCTAGACTCAGAGAGGGCTATCTATGTTTTATGATTTAAACCGATTTAAATTGCTGGCTATATGTATTGATATTAGGCTAGTTACAGTGATGGGGCTTGTTTAACTAGTAAAAAATGATGAAATTAATGACCCAAGTGACTAAAAATGTTAGTCACCGTAATTATTTCAAGTGAATTACTACTAAATTTGAGCAATTTTATGTGACCAAACTAAAAATGAATAACTTAAATTACCAATTTAGTCTCGGAATAAAATATACGACTAGATAATAAGTGACTAAAATAAAAGCAACTAACTTAAATGACTAATTTAGTCTTGGAATAAAATATACGACTAGATAATAAGTGACTAACTTAAACGACTAATTTAGTCTAGGGATAAAATATATGACTAGATAATAAGTGACTAAAGTAAATGTGACTAACTTAAATGACTAATTTAGTCTAGGATTAAAATATATGACTAGATAATAAGTGAAAAAATTAATAATGATTAATGTAAATGACTATTATAGTCCAAGAATAAAAATATGGCCAAATAACAAGTACAACACGTATATGAATTAGTCATTTATGTCAGTGATTTTTAATTGTGTCACTCCATATATGGAAAATTTCAATTTTGGTACCGAAGTGTTACATTTCACTATAGGTGTCTCTGGATCCATTTGCAGTGTTAAAATTTAGAGACAAAGGGGTCTATGAATTTACAGTGTTAAAATTATGAATACCCTTTGGTCTCTAAAGTTTAACAATGCAGATGGATTCATCTACAATTAACATAATTGCATGTATCATCTATCAACTTTACACTAATGCCTTCATTATAATTTTAGTAAAGGTTATAATATTAATTAGATAGCCAAATTAATATTTATATTTATATTTAATATTTGGCCATAAAGTTTAATTTTTAAACTTCATTGATTTATGTTAAAAGTGAGAGTTGTTTTAAATCTAAGGTTAAATCTTCATATTTACATTTAATAAATAGATAAATATAACATTTCTTATGTTAAACACGTGAGTTCATTTAAATCTAGTATTAAATCATCATATTTACATTCGATAAATACTAAATAGATAAACCTAAAATATATATTTATAGACCTATTTAGTAAATAGGTATAGAAATTTATTAATTTAAGTATGAAACTTAATTATTTTTTTAATGATGTATGAACTTTTGTTTTTTTGTAAGTCAATGTTATATTCATGTAGGAAAAAAGGAGTACATATACCCAGTTATAAAATAGGTGGTCTCACCTCGACTCAGTTTGTTAACAAAAATTTGCACCAGATGAAAAAATATACAAAAGAGGGACTAGGGACATTGTCCATAAACAGTTGGCCCATAGGCACCAAAACATATATAAAATATAATTAAAGAACACCAAATAGCATACTAGTCGTCCAACGTGATGGATGTAGGGTTGTCCGGGGTTGTTCCTAGATGCGGTGGAGGATAGAAGTCACACTTACCATGCCCTTAAAAGTGTGCCAACCAAGTCCCCAGCTTTTCTACTTTCTCAGTGAGTTGATTTTGGCCTCGCAAAACCACTACCAATCTCTCCCGGACTTGGCACTGTAAATAGTGCATTCGGTCCAATGTTTCCATTTGCTCTGCATGCTCCTCACGACATAATCTCTCAATTGTGTCCACTCTTTCCATTATGTTGTTGATAAGTGCACGACAGTTGTCTAGGCATCAATGTTGGATAACTTGCCCCTCATTTACCTGAAATCAATCAAACCCACAATTTCCCTTGCCACCACGACCTCCTCTGCCCCGACAACTCTGATTTTAAACCCTCAAACCCCCACCTCTACTATCCCCCCGCTTACCTCCTCCACAACCCCCATTCGTACCCACACTAGAAAGTCATGCATGCCCCACAGTATTTCCACCCTATCGTGGAGCTGCCATGATTATTTCTGAGTCTGCCACCCCCAGAGGGCCATGGACGACAAGGGAAGGAGAAAACCCACACCACACTGAGGGCTTCATAATTTGCCAAGTTCAAGGAACCCCGGCATGTGGAGAGTCCAGAGACTAGACCCCCCACTATAGAAAACAAACATGATAAAAGAAGGAGCCAAATGTCGTCTCCCACCACCACAAGGAAACACAAAGACACCTCCCATTTCCAGATAAAGACTTCCACCACCAGAAAAACCAAATACCATCACCCACCAAACCAACACAGGAAATTGAACAACAAACGATGACAAAGTAGCCAACGCATGAGCATAACATCCCCCAAGGTGGTGACTAGCCTCCCAATTCTCCACATAGAAACCACACACCAATCCACCAAACACAGTCACACCCACACTTGAGGGCACAAAATTTGGAAAAGAAACTAGTTTTCCACCACCACCCTCGAGGTTTCCTGGACTGCAAATTCTAGCTTCCTCTTTTATCATGAAAAAATAGGCTCACCAGAAGCCAAGAAAAATGGAAACCAGTGAGCTCACTTCCCTTCAACTTCCTATCCTTAACACAGACATAGTCAATGGCTAAGAAAACGAGCAGTAGGGATTGGTTGAACACACCGCACTAGAAAATGACCATGATAAGCACACACAATCCACTCCCTCCGTAAACCTTCCTGCAACGTTTACGCTTCCTCTTTAGAGGCCACCATCAGGACCAAAACCAAACCATATTTACGAATCTAATGTTGGGCTCCCTCATCTTCCCTCGCCTTATCCTTTCACCACCTCCGAAATCCAATGTGCAGTTATTTTTCACACGAATCGCCAATGTGAAGTTAGTAACTCTCCCACTACATGCGTTATGGTGAAGGGACCAGGAGTACCGTCCCTCACCCTCGCTCCACTTATATTTACTCATGCGAGACGCCTTCCACATGTTGCTCAGACCTCACCCCCATCAGGGAGTATTGTATGAACCTTTTTTAATTTAGTTATTAACCTTAATTAGTTTTTTAATGGTGTATGAACTTTTATTAATTGTTTGATATGAACCTTGGTTAATTTTTAATGGTATTATGAACTTTTGTTAATTTTTTAGGTATGAACTTTATTTAATTTTTTAATAATATATACACCTTTATTAATGGTTATAAATATGTAATTCAAAATATTTAAGTATGGTTTATTGTGTAATAATGGATAAATGTGTTTAGTTTTATCAATTTCTATGAGAATTGTACCAATGAATATATTTATTTCATTTAATACATAATTTCCATGATTATATCAAATTAATCTTTAAATAAAACAATATGGCTTTATATTTGATTAATAATCAAAGTAGTAAATCTCTTTTTGCAAAAGAGCTCCCCTCAAGTCATGCATAGTAGGGACTTTGAAGCCCTTTCCTATAGCTATAATAGAGTACAATAAGGTGAGAGAGAAACATTAAATGGGATATCTGAATCACACCACCATCTAGCAATGTATTGAAAAGAATATTATTTGCACAGTTACAAGACATGCCATATAACCCTCGATGATGGAGAGCTTGCCCTTCACATTTTTCTTTGATAGGTCAGATTTCCTGATGGGGGAGATGGTGAAGGGGGTTTATTAGCATATATGGCAGCACTAATGAACCCTGATTTTGGAGGAAATAATGGGAAGAAGGCTCATTTTGGAGAACCGACGACTTTGGTACATTGACAGAGGAAACCAAATATGTATTAGCCAATGTCTCCAATAATGTCCCTTAACCTAACATGGTGCTAGTTTTATGTACCCAAGCTAACGTAGTGGACCATAGACAAGATAAAAACCCCTACACTGTCACCATTTTAGAGCTCAAAGGTGTGATCGTGGATTGGAGACAAGATCAAGCTTAGTATCATGGGATTTGGCCTCGACAGAACAATCTTGCCTTTCATTTTCAACTACACCAACTTAGACTCCCTTGACTTGTTGGAAAACTATTTGACTAGCGAGATACCAATGAAGCTCCAATATATGGTCAATGCAATCTAATTCCCTTGTCGCGAATCCTATGCGCTTATCTAAATGTCAAATATCTCCATGATAACAGGATCATGGGAAAAGGTGGCAGACTTTGGGCATTCAAAGACTAGATCCAAAGGTAGTTTTGGCCCTTGGGTACCTTGATCTTGAATACTTCAGAAGGCAGCAACTATCAGAAAGATCTAATGTGTATTCTTTTGGAGTAGTGTTACTGGAGTTCTTGTGTGCAAGGTAAAACCTTAATTTTTTTTTCCCAGAGAAGAATTCAATATAGAAGAGTGGGAAATGCACTGGAAAAAAAAGGGCAAGCTTGAAAAAATCATTGACCCTCACCTTGTTGGGACCATCAACTCTGGTTCTCTTAAAATGTTTAGGGAGACTACCAAAAAGTTATTGGAAGAGATGGGCTTCAACAGGCCTTCCATGGGAGATGTTCTATGGAACTTGGAATATGCATTTCAACTCCAGGAGATGTCCATGCAAAATTATCTAGATGAGATCATATTGCATATGTTCCTTTGTGCTACCCAGATCCTGAGCCTTTTGGTCCAAGTTCAGTATGACTTCAAGTCTTCTACGAAAGTTCTCAATTTATAGATTTCATTAATGAGCATCTGGAATTTTGGAGTTCTCAACATCCCACAAAGGGATAGTTGAGAGAATTTACCTATTGTTTGGAACATGTTCTCCTTCAGTGGATATGACACATAGTGGATCCATACTTTGGTGCAAGAGTTCCTTACCTCAGGATGTTTGCACAAGATTTAGGGCAGAGTGAACACACAACACTAGTGGCTTTGGTTTGGGAGGAGAGCTACAAGTATGTAGAAGAGATTAAGGGTGCATAAATTATGTTCCTTTTCGCTGCCGAGAGCCTGAGACTTTTTATACTAGTGTTATTGGATGAGGTGTTGGTGGAAGTGATGATGATTTAGAAGATGCAACCAGAAGTTTTGTGTTCTCATGACAATTGGTGAATCCTCGTGGGAGGTCATCACAAAACAAGACTCCTTTGCCATGTTCCAAATTTACCAAATTAGCACATGCAGAGAAAACATTGGTGAATGTGAAATGGTTAGGTTCGGTACTTGTTTTTTGCATATCACATTAAAAATCCAGTGCCTCCTCATAAAATCCTCTCCTCATATAATCGACCACCATTACAGACAATTACACCACATTTCGTTTAGACATTTAGTTAGGTAGGTAGGGTGCCCCTATCTCCCATCTCCTTATAGAGTAATTTGGTCACATATTCTTTATTCTATGATACTGGTTCCTATCTCTTAAGTCTTATTTGTCGTCCTTCTTCTCTCTCCCTTTCTCTCCTACCTCCCTCTCTCTTCCCCAATGTCAGGTGGAGCAAGAGTATAAGAGCCAACTTTCTCATGAATGTGGGACACTCGAACTTAAGCTTTTTTGTAGCAGTCATGAGGTGCACTATGGTTATTGAGACTTCATCACATGACCATTATCTGGACTTAAATTGTGTGACAACACTATGGCTATGTTTGAAAATGGAGATTGAACATACATTTGGTTTATTTGAAATAGACATTCCCATCAATAAATGTAAAGCAATGGCTAATAAATACTAGAAATTAATAAATAGAGAAGACGTGGCAACAAGCAATAGTACCTACAAAATTGTTACATTGAGACACAAATAATAAGCAACTATTTTGTAGAAACAGAGACCAATGAAACTATTATCTTAACCCCTAACCCATTAAACACTAATTCCCAACTCTAACCCATTTAACCCCCTCAACCTTTAAACCCTTAACCCATTTAACCCCTAAAACCTAAACCTCTAAACCCTTAACCCCTAAACCCTTAACCACTAACCCATTTAACCCCATAAACCCCTAAACCCTAACCCATTTAACCCCCTAAACCCTAATCCTCTAAACCCTTAACTCCTAACCCCTTAAACCCTAATTCTTGACCACTAAACCCTTAAAACCTTAACCCATTTAACCCCCCAAACCCTAACCCCATTACTCCCTAACCCCTAACCCCTAAAATCCTTAACTGCTAAATCGCCTAACCCCCTAACGTAAACCCTAATTCCAAACCCCTAACCCATTTAACCCCCTATACCCCTAAACACCTAACCCATTTAACCCCCTAAACCATAAACCTCTAAACCCTTAACCCCTAACCCATTTAACCCCTAAACCCCTAACCCATTTAACCCCCTAAACCCTAAAATTCGAAACCCTTAACCCTTAAATCCTAATTCCTGACCCCTAACCCATTTAACCCCCTAAAAACCTAACCCATTTAACCCCCTACCCTAATGCCAAATCCCTAAAATCCTTAACTGCTAAATCCCCTAACCCCCTAAACCTCTAAACCCCTAACCCATTTAACCCCCTAAACCCTAAACCTATAACCACTTAAACTCTAACCCCTTAACCCCTAAAATCCTTAAATTCTAAGTCCCCTAACCCCCTGAACCTCTAAATCACTAACCCATTTAACCCTCTAAACCCTAAACCTCTAACCCTTAACCCTTAACCCCTTAAACCCTAATTCCCAACCCCTAACCCATTTAACCCCCTAAAACCCTAAAACCCCAACCCATTGAACCCCCTAAACCTTAACCCTATTAACCCCTAACGACCCCTAACCCATAAAATCCATAACTGCTAAATCCCCTAAACCCTTAACCTCTAAACCCCTAACCCATTTAACCCCCAAAACCCGAAACGTCTAACCCCTTAACCCCTAATTCGCAACCCCTAACCCATTTAACCCGTTATACCACTAAAACCCTAACCCATTTAACTCCATAAACCCTAAACCTCTAAACCCTTAACCCCTTGAGCCCTAATTCCCAACCCCTAACCCATTTAACCCCCTAAACCCTTAAAACCCTAACCCATTTAACCCCCTAAACCATAAACCTCTAAATGCTTAAACCCCTAAACCACTAACACCTAAACCCCTAAACCCCTAAACTGTTAACTCCTAACCCATAAACCATTAACCCCTAAAATCCTTAACTTCTAAATCCCCTAACCCCTAAGCCCCTAATCCCTAATCCCTTAACCACTAACTCATTATTCACCTAACCCCTAACTGCGCCTAAATCCCCTAACCCCTAAATGTGCCTAAATCCCCTAACCCATAACCCCCCAATCCCTAACCCCTTAACCACTAATTCATTATTCCCCTAACCCCAATCCCTAATCCCTTAACCACTAACTTATTATTCCCCTAACCCCTAAATGTGCCTAAATCCCCTAGCCCCTAAACCCCCAATCCCTAACCCCTTAAGCACTAACTCATTATTCCCCTAACCCCTAAACCCTGAACCTCTAACCCCTAAGCCCCTATTCCCCTAATCCCTAAGCCCCTACTCTCCTAACCCCTAAACCACTAATACTTAATCCCTTAACCACTAACTTATTACTCCCCTAACCCTTATAACAATCCTTAAAACCCATTGGGATTAGCCATTCCAAACAAGAGTAGGTCTAGTTGGGACCTACGATCGGGTTAATCCCCCCTTGTTGGCAAGGTGGAATACCATGAGCAAAACCATGGGTTGTAAAAACCTCTCCTAAATTTACTATTTTATCTCAATTTTATTTTAATAATTAACTAATTAATTTCTTTAAAAACTCTTCTCGATAAATCACATAGTCTTTTTAAGGTCGGATGCCTTTCAAACCACTCATTGTATGGTTCATAATCATTGTTTTTAAAATAAATTTATTAGAATGAAATTGAATTGATTTTTGAAACTTCTTTTTAAATCAATTATTGACATTACAAGGAATCACAAGTGCGCTCAACATCCATCAAACAATAATTGGTATGATATTAAAAATTATATTTGGAGGGCATAATATTAAAAATGAGGTTTAAAAATGATGTTTGGAATGATATTTGGAGGGCATAATATTAAAAATAATGTTTGGAAAAATGGAAGGATGGAGTATTCATTTTTTGTTTAAATTTTAGACATGAGTTAAAATAACATTTCTCCCACCCAAAACACATCACTTTGTTTTTGTCATCTCCCACTGGCTTAGTGATGAGGGCTTTTGTTATGGGTCTTGTTCTTGCAACTGCCTTACTGAAATTCCTTCTGGGTGTGTTTAAATCTCCTCCTTCACGACCCTGTGTGTACTTATCGTGGAAGCTCTTGCCACTGGTTACTCTCACTTGATAAATCGAAAAAAATCGAGTGATGAGGGTAAAGAGCTAGCAGTTAATGGCAAGGATTCGCATGGTCACCCCATAAACGAAGATAGTAGGACTGGCCATGGCGTCATTTCTCAAGTAAAATCTATGAATTTTGTTATAATACATAGCATTTCCATCCTCACGTATCTCGATATCATATTTGAATAAAACATAAACTGCAAGGTATTTCAATTTTAATCCTGTAACAATATACTCAAAAAATACAAATTAGCATTGTCCATATTCATTTCTACTAAACATAAAGGATATGTCTATTGATGAAGTTGACAATTATATATATGTTGCCTGCAAAGGTTAGATTACTTGTAAAATTCAAATTCTGTGTCAGGTTTTTTAACATTGGCTCTGTAACCTTTTTCAAAATCCTTTGGGAGAATAACATAGCGGTTTTTCCGCACTGCATGCATACCAGCTTCTTGAAAAATTGCAGTTATCTCTAGAGCACTAATTTTATGAGGCCAAGATACATAGTCTTCAAGTTATACCTCGTCACTGAGGTTCATTTTCGCTGTACAAACCTGGAAAACAATACGTTTCTGCCTCCTATCAGGCAGAGGAAAATCAATTTTCCTATCAAGTCTTCTAGAACGCAGAAGTGCAGGATCAAGTGTATCTGCTCTATTAGTTGTCATAATCACCTTCACATTCACAGTTTGATCAAAACCATCCATCTGATTTAAGAGCTCCATCAAGATTCTCTGAACTTCCCTATCAGCTCCAGTTTAAGCATCAAACCGTGCTGTTGCAATTACATCCACCTCATCAATGAATATTATTGCAGGTGCATTCTCTTTAGCAAGGCGAAAGACATCACGAACCATCCTTGGCCCCTCTCCAATATAATTTTGAACAAACTCAGAGCCAATGACCTGAATGAGAGCAACTGTAGTGTGGTTCGCAACGGCCTTGGCAAGCATGGTCTTCCCCATACCTAGAGGGCCACAAAGAAGAACACCCCGAGGAGGGTCTATCCCAATCTGCTTGTAAAGCTCATGCTGTGTGTGTGGAAGCTCCATGGCTTCCCGAATCTACTATTTCTATATGTCACAACCCCCAATATCATTGTAGGTTATGTGCGGTTTCTCAGACTGGGAGAGGAGTGAGATAGAGGATTCTGCCTCAGGTGGGAGGACGTCAACCAGGGCATTTGAATGTCGATGGAGGGCTACTAAGGTACAGGGCTTCAGGAGCTCCCAATTGATTGTCCTCAAAATCCTCACATAGTAGTTAGATCCCGTCTTTGAACCCACTATTTTGTTATTCTGGTCAACCATCTTCATGAACTGCCCAATCACCAGAAGCACGGACTGGATCCCCTTCACCTCCTTCTGGGCTCTCAATAGTTCTCTCTTTAGGTTTTTTTGCTTGTCCTTCACGTATTATTCTTGAATGTCGATGAACTCCATCTGTCTCTGTAGCGATTTCAATCTATTGTACAGATATTCTTTGTCCATGTCGGAATGGGAATGGGGATGGGGAGGAGGAATACTCATCTCTATATTTCTCGTTGGACCCTTGTCCAAGATTTATCACCACAACCGATGTAGCCATTGTCGCATTACCTTGCCTTTCCCTCGCAAAAACCAAAACAGAGCCGAGGCTTTCTTCACCAAAAGGAAATTGTGTTAGATAAAATCTAATACATTAATGTATCATACCCTTGAGAAATAAGTTTTAATTTTTATTTATTGTCTAATAGTTAGGAATCTCTGGATGATGATGGATGTTGAGGTTTGTTTTGATATATCTTAATTTATGAAACAGGTGTTGGAATTCGAATTAGGTGTCTGTTATAAAATTTGTTGTAGATCCGAAGCCCAGAAGTGAAGAAGTTGGAGGTCTGAGCAATAGGCTATGGTTTTTCTGTTGCACTAATTTGGTTTTCCCAAATCTGGTTTTCCCAAATGTAAGTTTATGTATCCCTCTTCTGTAATAATTTCATTTTCCTCTTATTTGTGTGGTTATTCATTTTTCTCTGTTCCATCTCCTTATTGTTTCATTATTTCTCATTTTGTGTTGTCTTCCATAATGATATTTCATTCAAAGAAAAAAAAAACATAGAAATGATATTTACAAGAAAATTTGATGCTCAACATTGAGGTGTCCACTGAACCTAAGTATTTAGAATATTATGAAGAAATCTGATGCCAAAAAAGCAGTGGTCTAGCAACAATCTTCATCCAAAAGAAAAAATGTTTCTTGCCTAAGACTTATGTGATAAGTTATATAAAAAGCACAAAATTTTGAAACAATAAATTGTTAAGGACAATGGTGGAATTAAACTTTGTTTGGCCTTACTGCTGAGATGATTTAACTAAGTCATGATTTCAACTCTCTTCCAGCATGCCATACTTGTTGGCAGCAAGTGAGTTCTGCAAGTACTTGTAGGTCAAACCCTGACCCCTGAATAACTTGTGGGAAATTTACCTGCTTGAGAGTCCAACTCACAGGTGGATGGCGAAATGTTAGGTGTCAAATATGTTATATAAATGCAAAAAATTTACCTCCATGAGAGTCCAACTGATAGGTGGATGGAGAAATATTAGGTGTCAAATATATTATATAAATAACAAAATTTTACCTGCTTGAGAGTCCAACTCATAGGTGGATGGAGAAATATTAGGTGTCAAATATAAATGCCAAAATGGGAAATAAAATTCCTCATTTTGGACAATATATGCTTCCAAGTTATTGGCAAGTCTGTGGAACTCTTACACTTCGGATTTGCAGAGTTTTCTGCTGAAAGATTTTTTTTTAATGCTGGCAAGAGCACCACTAGAGGAGGGAGATGTACAATCCAATTTTTGCAACAAATCTTTTAGTGGGCACATAATCTCTTCAAAATACCTTTTGGCTCAAAGATAGGAACAAAAGTAAGATAATGCCCAAGTGTGCCTATAGATGCATATAGTTTATATTGTATTGAAGCTTCTTACACAACATTTTGTCACTGTCCCTACAATCCCCATATCGCACATTGGAGGGTCATTTCTGTGACTAATAAGAAGTGTCATGCCTTGCAAAGACCATCATTGTATCCCTTTACATGAGAGTAATATTTCTTCTGTTGACAATTCCCTGAGAAGAGCTTCATAAACCCCTATTTTTGCCTTGGCGCGAATAGTCAGTTTTTCCCTCGCGCCAATGAGGAAGATTAACACTGGAACCCACGCCAGTTGGCACTATGTCCCAGTTAGCCTCCTGCACCAAGCTATTTATGGAAGGTTTTTTAAAAATAGAGGCATAGATTCCACTCTAACAACTCTGAGGGTGAGTCATTGGGAGTGGTTGGACTGAATAACCGTGGGCTCCCTCCTTTATTTTATGGTTTCCACCTCTTGTGGGAACCTCCTAAAGGATAGGCCTCCCTTCGACCTTTTTAGGGATCCTAACCTCCTCCTTTTCCTCTATAAAAATAAGCTATCTCTCCTTGCATAAGCTAGCTAAACATGGAGAATTAAGTATACTATAGATGAGCTATTGAAGAGATAGAACAAGAAGGAACTTCATTGAGAGGGCTTAAGTCCATGCCCTCATCCCATCTAAATCCCCTGATGAGCATCTGAGACACGCTTCGGCTGAACCCCGCTGGAGGAGATTGTGACATAAAAGCTTTGGTTGTAACTCTTCCTTCTATCAATGCATATACGTGACTATTGTTTGGTTCTCATTTTGTGTTATGTTATTTAATGCAATATGCTCAGCCCTCTTTGACTGGCTAGTAGTTATGAATGAAGTTATTATGTCGTATGTTGTTATTGTTTTTTGATCTATGTGCAGCTATCCGATCATGATTACAAAAGGATTTTGACTTGCCGAGGCAAGAATGAGAGGCCACCACCATTACAACAACAACGACAGCATTGGATTCCAGGTAGCTTGATCTACCGTGTCCTCTTTTCATTTAGTAATCAGGAATCAACACTCTAGCATGTCTCTTTGTTTCTAGACCAACTCAAGGGCTAGAGGGATCGTCTTTGTCCGTAGAGAGGATTTACCTTCTTAACAAATTGGGGACTCCACTGGGGATCAATGTGAGTTTGTCAATTCATCTTGTTGGGTCAACTTCAGTCATTTATTTTCTTATCTGTCTTTTTCTGGTTTGATTGCTTATTTGATATCCTCTGTTCAACTCTAGAGTGTCAAGATTGACCTCTGCTCATTGATTTTTGGTTTTTCCTTTTTTCCCATAGTTATCTGGCTTGGCACGCTTTTCACTTGAACATTCGCGCCAACCCCTGTTTGGTGCATATTACCACATTACAGTCGCGCCGAATCCTGTAGGATTTGGTTTGACCTCCTTGATGTGTCTTTTTGTCAGTGGTACTTGACTTTGGGTTGTTTTTTGTGTGTAATTGAGCCTTTGGGACTGTTTTGACTATTGTAGGATTTTTTTTCTCAATCGTTTGTTTGTCTTCTTATCAGTGTAGTTTAAGGACTTAGGGTTTCTAAGTGTCTTGGTGCACTGAGCCTTCTATTTGGAAATCAAGTCTTTTTTATTGTTGTTAGTCTCATTCCCAGGTTGATTGCGCTAAGTTTTCTTGATCCTTTTGAGTGTTTTCTTTGGTTGAATGATCATTTCGTTCTTCGTTTTTTCTTCTCCTTGTTCCTCCGAGAATAGATTACATTACTTCTTTGGGTCACTTTGAAAACTTTCTTTTGATTTGGAAGATTGCACCATTAGTTTGAGTGCTTTCTTGTGTTTGTTTTGCATTGATTGAGTCATTCAATTTCGATTCCTACATTCCCAATACTCAGGCTAATGTCTATTTTTATTTTCATGTAATTAGTGCATTATGTGCTTTATCTCATTGGAAAATAATAATAAAAAGCTTTGCATTCTTTCCTTTGTATCGAAAGTGAAACATTCTTTTGCATAACTAGCATTTGATAGTCTAGGAAAGAGTTTTTCATTTTTGTTTGATCTTGTTAAATGCATGAGTGGATTTCTTCCCATATTCTCATTGTTTGCGACTGTTTGAAAGATCTATATCCTTCTCATATTAGCATTCATTGAATTAAAGATGGTGTTATTTTCCATATAGCTTGCATTTAGGAAATTTGAAATCCAAATTCGGTAGGGTCTTGAAACTGCAACATAATCCAATATCAACTTTAAAATTCATTTAATTAACCTAAGGAAGCATTGGAGCATAACGCAACATCTTTAGTGGTCTAGGCTAGAGACGTGTTCCAGCATCTTAAAACCTAGTAGCTGTCGTTCTCCATCTAGCTTTAGACAGCGCTAGTACGGACTTGTGCTCCCTGTACCATCGAGTATATGAAGGGAGACCCCTCTAGGTTTCCATCCTTTTATCCATAAGAAGTTGAGTCTGTTGCCTTGTAACCGTGATACACCAAACACAACATTCAGGGAGACTACCTGCAAGTACGTTAAGTCCTTGGTCATTTTTCTTTCATTTGATCACCAAGGTGTATATGGCAGTTCACGGAAACTTGGTACACCCTCTTGCCTAGAGTACCTGAGTAGTCATTTTGATCTTTTCATGACTCTTTAAAAAGAGAAGAGATCGTCAAGCACTTTTCCTTTCACGCTTGTTTAAAATTGAAAGTGACTAGAGTCATCTTTTGCTTGTTTCTCCACTCTTAAAATATGAAACAACGAAGTCTGGTTTCAGTGTCATAAAATTAATTGCCCATGAACACACGCCTATTAAAGTTTTATTACTTGGACTATTTTTTATTTTCCTTGGATTTTGATCTTGGAGCCTTTGATTGGTTATATTTTTTTCTTCTTGTTTTTAAATACAGTCACAGTGGCAGAACCCCCAGTTTCGTCATCCTCACTGCCTCCTAGTGGTAGTTATTTTCTGGACGTTTCTTTTGAAACCCCTTAGTCCACTAGGTCTGCTGAGTTTTCACAGCCTATTCTCCCGTCTATATTGCCTCTTTCTACTTGATCTCCTCCTGACGAGTCAGTTGAGTTCAATTGGCCTCCTTCAGGTGCTTGGTCTGGTTTTGGGGAAGAAGGAGAATTTCCTCCTCTTACATCAGGATCACCGTTTGTAGCTGCTACTGTACCTCCTAGTCCCCATAGTATTTTTGAAGATCTTATGGCAGAGTCAGACATGGATTCATTCATTCCTGTTGGCAGTGAAGGAATGCCTGTTTCTACAGGAGAATATCAACTTTTTCTTGAAGATCTTCCTCGTGTTTCTACTCAGTCTTCTCCATCATCGGTGTCACTTCTGCTTGGATATAGGTCCTTGAGTCAGATTATTTCTGGTGTTGCATCCATAGCACAATCCAGTACATTAACTCCTCCTCCGAGTTCAGTCCTCCCTTCATTAGGACTATCACCTTCAACACCTGATTCATCGGTTACTGTTACATTTGTCCCAGTCCAATTGAATTTTTGTGTGGCTTCATCCACAACAGTTGTTACGACTCATTCATTAAGATATTTTCACACTCGCAAGTCTATTTTTCTCAATTCTACGTGACCTGTTAATCCCATTCCTACTAGATCACAATCTAGTGCCGCGAAGGCCCCACCTGCTTCTAGTTCAGTTTCCACTACCCCAGTGATTCATGGCGGCCTTAATTTTGAAGAGTATCTGTTGGTTGTTCAGCAGCAGAGCTCTTAGGGTTCTCAGCAGCCCCAAGCTCCTGGCAATCCTCAATTCCATCACTATGATGTTATTGGTAATCCCATTTATTCAATACTGCATCATTATGATGTATATGGTAATCTTGTCTATTTGCCTCCTATCGATCCTCATCAGACTGTTTATGATCCTTATCAGACTGTTTCTCATCTTCAACCCACCTTACCTGTTCAACCCTCTGGCTTGCAAGGACAACCCTCATTGGGACAACCTTTGGCTTAGCAGGGCTCTACCTCTGGTCCATAGGAACAACCTTATGGTCCACAAGGCGAACCTTCATAAGGTCATCCTTTGGTCCAACACGGTCAACCCTATGGTCCGTCTGGTCAACCTCAAAATTAACCAGGACCATCTTATGCTCCTAGGGGGAAAATCTATCCACCATAGGGACAACCTTTTGCACCACAACCGCCGCCACACATTCCGTATGGCCAAAAATTTGCGCAACAAGGACAACCCTACGCTCCTCCTCCAAGTCAACCTAGTTATCAGGGACAACCTATTCCATTGCAACCATCAGGCCAACCTCTCCCATAAGGGTAACCTGGTGGCCCTTAGTACGCAGTTCAACCA